>JABXWE010015688.1:0-25022 GCA_014611495.1 Limonius californicus
AAAATAAATCGATATCTCTTGAGTTTCCTTAATGGTACGATCTCCAGACTTTGTATTTATGTACAAGTTACAAGTAGTTTGTATTATTCAATCATTTTATAAAGTGTCTAATATAGGAAAAAGTAAAAAATTGTTTCTTTCTAATTATTTTTTACATGTTGGTTCGTATGAGCTATTTAATAAGTGCTTTTCTGTAAAGTAATGGAAGCTAAAAATATCAAAATAGATGAAGTTTTTGTTATAATTTAATAAAGATGTTGAGCCTAAAAAGCGATATAACAAAGGGTCCAAATATTGCCTAATATCCGTTAAGTAAGCAAAACCAAAAGTAAGACAGTATTAATAGATGTTTAAAGGAAATTTTATAATAGTTTTTAATAGTTTTTGATGAAAAATCTTTTTGTTGAAGTTAAAGGTGTGTTTAAAAAAATTATTTTTTATTGTCAAAACAGTTTGTTTGGCAAATGATAGACAAATATTAATAAATGAATCAAATTAAAAAATGAATCTACCTACATAAATGCAATATAATATTTTTAAGCTATGCTTGGGACTAAATTCACTAAAACATATACAATTTCTTATTAAAGTTGTTTAGTAGTTGTTTTATATATCATCTGTTATCAAGTTTGTTGTGTGGCTTTTTTTGAAATTTAAGCTTATACAGCACGTTAATATCTTTCTGTCTGAGAAACTCTGACCAATTAATGGTTCCTGCGGATAAAAGATTAATTAGATCGATTTGTTCCGAATGATGTTTTAAGTAAGCGAAATAAAACCTTTAATATTAATACAGCCACATAGGCCTCAGGTCTTTACAGAAGCGTAACAACATTTAAAATCCAAGACTTTTTCACGCGGTGAAGTTTGAGGTTAACTTTGATGTTATAGTAAATGATGTTTTCAATTGAAAATGAAGTATATGTATTTGCTGTGTGTTAACGTGTTGGTTTTCTTAGTATAAAGAGGCTTCTTGTTCACACGGGATTCCTAAAAGGTGCTACTATACGTAAAATTATAAGCCAATTCTAAATAGTACGTAAAAATGCTAGTATCACAAAGTAATCATTCGCCAATGCTTTAGTTTAGTAAAGATATTGGTGAACAACAACATTTTGAAATCAAACTTCTTTAAAAATTCCACTGCGAATAAAATCGGTGAGGCTCATCTATAAAGCCTAAAATATTTTAACACTTCATGGATTCGTCTTTTTACTTGTGCAGGTTCAAGCTGTTAAGAGTGCAACTGAAATGCACCTATAAATCCAACTGAATGTAGATTTTAAAATGTTCCAAAAGAAATATGTAATTTGGAGTGGGGGTCATTTCCGGTGAAATGGGAGCAAACAATTATGTTAAATGACGAATGTTGCATTTATATGCACAAGAAAGGCTTAATATAATTTCTATAAATAATCAATAACCAGTGAAATTTGAATATAATGACGATTCAGGTATTAGACGTCCCTACAAATGTTCAAATATAGATTCATTTGTAAGCTGCCATTTTTTGATGCAAAATATATTAGTTCGAATTTACTAATAATCGCTTCTGTTGCAGTTTAACTCCAATCTACGTATTAACTGCGTGAATATTCTACAACTAAATAATAAACACCAAATTTCGACCATTCGGTTTGCGTCTATGTTAAAAATAATTTGATCTAAGAAGTTTGTTGATGTATAATTTTTGTAAGTAGCAATATTTCACGCACTCGTAACCCATATTTCAAATATGAATTGTAACATTATGTATGAGGGCAACTTACATAAATTAAGCATCCGCTTTCATATACAATGAATGGAATTATGAAATACCTTTTTTTTTAAAGAATCGTGGAGTTGCCGAAGGCAACTCCAAGATTCCCATCTCACCCAGCTTACTCCGGCTCAGCACATTTCGTGCTATTCACAGGTCTAACATGCCCCACCCTTGAAAAACCCCATGCCCCAGACACCACTAACACCCTGGGAAAGTGCAGTGCTCAGGATTCGAACCTGAGCGACTTTGGTAGAATAACTCCGAAGCCAAGCGCTGCGGCCATTACTCTACCGCGGTCCCCTATGAAATACCTACCAACTGGCAATTGTAATTTATATTTCCATATTTAAAATATGCTTTTTACAGCGTTTGTCTTATGGTATTTCAGATACATAGGTTGTAGTTTATAAAATGACTTTGAATTAGTTTCATCTCAAATGACTTAAAGATATCCTATAACAGCTGTCAAGAGCTTAGTCTGCTGCTATGATAAATATTGTGGGTTAGTCGAGTCCCTTATACTTTCTAACTTATTATTCGTTTTTGATATTCCACACATAAACGCGATAATACTAAACTAAGGAAGTAATTTATTCTCCTTGTCCCTAACATTTCTGTTAAAATTTCATTATTTTAAACGAAGAACTATTAGTTTTAGAATAAACGGGACCATAAAATTCGCTTTGTTTCTAAAATTGCTAAAAAAAAACTTCCAGCATGTTTTCACCACCCAGCACCGCCCTTTTACTTTATAAAAGCAGAAGTAAATTGTTATTAGAGGACTACATTTGATCTACCCTTCAAAAACCACAGTCCTTTCATGGGTTCCTTGACACTTTAGCTTTCTCAGTCCTTGAGGTATCCTGACTGCTTATGGACCTTTTCCATCTAACTGTGCCTTGAGATATCTCACCAGCAGCTGCATGTCTCCATCGCCCTTTTTCTTGCTCAGCGCTGTGAGGTAAGTCAACTGCTTACGGCCCTTCGCCTGCTGCTTATGCTTTGAGATACCGCGGCTGCAGCTGCAGGTCTCTTTAACCTTACAACTTGCCCAGCGCCTTGAGGTATTTTAGCTGCTTACGGGCCTTCTCCTGCTGATTGCGCTTTGAGGTTTTTCACCTACAGCTGCATGTCTCCATCAGCCTTTTCCTTGTTCACCGCTGTGAGGTATGTCAACTGCTTACAGAACTTCTCTTGCTGGTTAGGCTTTGAGGTATCTTAGCTGCTTACGGACCTTCTTGTGCTGAAGTAGATCTAGGCTTTCAGGTACATATCTCGGTTGGCTATGAGCCTTCTCTTGCTGATTGCAGTTTGAGGCAACTCGGCTGATATATTGCATACCACACAGAATATATTTATAGGAGTTTCCAACTATGCAATGCCGCTCATCATTTTTATATACTATAAAACATAAAGCTTTTACTGTTTTAAAAAGAATGGTAGGTCAATTTGGCCGTGGAGCATATTTGAAAGCAGCTAGAAATTATTTTACGCTTATGTATCAACTATTATTGATTTTTCTTAAGTCATGTAATTATTTAGTCAACAATATTTTAACCAAATTGAAAAAATGGCTGCGTTGCATTGTCGATTTGAATACACTAGTATGCACCATATCTATTGCGAGTTTTTAATTTATAAAAACATACAGACTGTTTCATTTAAAAAGTGAATGTTAAATACCTCTGTGCAAACATAGTAGGTAGGGTTCAGAATTGGCTTACGACATTGTGTAGCGTGCTGTATACAGTAATACAAGTAACTTAGTAATTTATATTTTTTAGTACCTGTAATTCGTCCAAGCTTTCCTTCTACTGCGGGATTCAAATAATTAGCCACAACTCCTGCAATGTGGGCCCCAACGCTGTATCCAATTATATGAATGTCGTCCGCTTTCACGCCTCTGGGATGCAAACTTAAGTATCTAACGAGCTGGGAGACGCATTTTGCGCAAAACCTGGGCGCCCAGTCCATTTGCTTCAAGCAGGGCTCTCGAGCCAAAGTCCCATAATCAACAATTATTATGTTATAAGCGCCATTAATAAAGTAGGCTTCGCGCATATCGGTGCTTGGTGATAAGTTTCGACCGCCGCCAAATCCATGAATGACTACTTTCGTGGGATTCGCGCGGTTGAAATGGGAGTTGTACAGGGATTCTTCCCGCGTTGTGTCTATGAGGTCAGGACTGAATTGGGTGTGCCTAGAAATGCGAAGTAAAATTATAAGACCATCATAAATAGTGGTGAAAAGGTAATATGTAATGTTTTAGTGGGTAATCTGTGATACCAGAATTTAGTATTTTAACAGCCGATCACGATTCGAATCTATTCCACAACAAACAATTTACGGTTTTAAAACGGGGAATTGAAATCTGAGTTTAAAATAGTAAATCGGCATGCTATCGTAGAAATTGTAATCGTCATATGGTTAGAGAATGGATATTCGAACTCCGATTTTAGAATGTAGAAGTGAATCTATATATATTTTTCTGTTTTAGAATTAAGAATCGCAATTTCATCTTTATCATCATTAGGTCTTTATTGTTACCACCGATATTAGGAAAGATTCTATATTTATATACCCATGCACACTACAAACAGTTTGTATGGGTTCACAAACAGCTAGCAGGCATAAGCCGATTAAGTATTACTGTCCTGGCAAACAAAATACATCAAGATCAAATCCTTGTCGGCCCCAAAGTTTGATTAATATAAGCACACGGCCCTGTTTAGGCAGGCAGGGCCTACGAACAAATATGGCTCAAACTTCTAGAGCAAATGCCTGTAAAGGCAAACAAGCTACAGGTCGGTCTTACCTGATAATGCTGGGTGTAGTTCCCAAATGACGACGCGATCTAAGCCGAAAATAAATTGTAATATTGACAGTTCGAGAAACCGGGAAAGCCTCAAAGAATATATTTACAAACTTTGTTCTGTTTTTAATCCAAATATCTCTTTTCTTATCTTTTAGTGACATCTTTCTTTCCATAGCCCTTTGACATTTTGCCAGTTTGTTTCGTTGTTTCGAGTCCAAGTTCTAGCCGCGTATGTCATTACGAAGAGAACACACTGGTAATAAACGTTAGTCTTTAAATATTAAGGGGTGGTTTTATTCTTCAGTATTATCACCTCATTTTGCAAAAGTCGCCCATCCAGCTTCATCCTTTGGTTTATTTCATTTTCTTGATTTTCCTTGTTTGGTTTTATCATTTGCCCTAAGTGTATGTATGCTTTTACTTGTTCTGGTATTTTTCCATGTATTTCATCTTTTTTCAACGTCTTCCTTCTTAGCCGTATTATGAATTATGGCCATTTCAAAGTCAATCACAATTTCAGTAGGATAAAACGATAATAAATTAACACGATACTGTTCAGTAATAAAGTATAAGCATTATTTGTTACTCTGTATCGTTTCATCGGGAAGCCCACAAAAGATCAAAGGTATGTAATGACTAGCTTTAGGATAATTATGCAATAAAAAACTTCAAAATATACATGCAAATATGCATGAAAAAAATCCAAAATATGTTCTTTGTATGCACTAAAAAGTCAACTAACTAGAAAAAATAACATTAACGTTATATCAATACATATTTATATTTTTATTAAAATGCACAACAATTTTTAAAATGCATAATTATTTAATTAAAATCAACCAAAGAACACAAAATTTCAAATTTAAAATTAATTAAATTACAAATCATAATTGCACTTAACAATAACGTGGTATGGAATGATATATGATAGAATGTAAATTTGTTGTCAACGAGAATATTTTTGTATTGTGAAAAGATTCTCTCGACTTCACACGACACCATTGGTACAAATTCATAATTTACAATGTCAATGGTATTTAAATGTTCATTTCTTGCATTAAGGGCTGTTTCATTTTGCAACATCCCGCTTATATTCTTCAGTTGTTGATAGCCCGTATTTTTTAACAGTACTTCCTTCAATTTATAAATGAAATCCTTTTTCTTGAGTTTAGTTACACCCTTAACCATATCTTCTACTATTTCAATGCTGTCTTGTAAAGATAATCCCTTCGCTTCTAGTTTAGAGATTGCAGTTGAAATGCAAACCAAATTAGTTCGATAAAAAATCAAATCTTCTCGAATACCTTTTTAACATGTGCTTCTTCAATGCCCTGCCCTTCTTCAGAGTCGAATTCATTAACAACTTTCTTCACAATTTCAAAATGTTCAGCGTAGTACACAACAGCGTCGATTCAAGTTCACCATCTTGTAATGATTGGCGCGGGCGGAAGTGGAAAGTCCCCCGCAACTTCCCAAAACTTCTGCACACGACTCGGTGCTTTGAGATAAATCTTCAATCAAATGATATCAGCACGTTAACGTTTGAATAAAAATAGCCAACCAAGTCAGCTACTCAGTGTAAACCAGGTGTTAAACAGGTCACATGTATCATGTTTGGATACAAAATCTGCAGTTCTCGCATTGCTTTGCACATCTATGGTGCAGCATCACTACAAACCAGTCGCACTTTTTCATATAAAGTTCCAGACGACCACAATAAGCTTAGAGAGTTGTTGAAAAAAGCAGCAATTGTTGAATAAATCACTTTGTCAAAGATTTTAAAGTCAGCAGATATGATTTATTTTTTTCTTCGTTAACCCCTGATATACCAAACACAAAATTTGCTACGCATCTTTGTTCTGCATAGGTTTTTTCATCCAAATACGCCTAAATACTGCGATCTTTTACTTTTTCTCGTAGCTTGTGTAATGGAAAATATTTTCTTAATGTCGATTCACCTGGAACATTCTGTTTCGTATAGTTTTCCAAAAAATTGCAAAGAACTTCATTCTTTAATTTACCCAACGGAATAACAGCGCAAATAAAAGCCTCACAAATTCTGAACGTTTAGGGGCAGGCCTTGGTAAAGTAGAAATTAACATTTGCCGTTGGTAATTCTACCTTTTTCGATTATTACTACTTGCATGTTTTGCGGTTTGGAGATGCTGCTTAACTTGGAACTTCTTGGTGCCGCAACAGGAACTTCGCAAGTACTTACAAAATGACAGATGCCCATCTGTTGTGAATCATCATAGGCCCTCACAAACTAGCTTAAAATAGCATTTATACATTTTTTCTCTTGCGGCATCTTGAAGATGTTAACATATTATAGGAACTAGTAGACAACTGATTGTTGATGAAATTATGAATTGTTAAACTTTCAACGTTCACAGGTTTTCCCGTTAACGCAACAGGGTCACTCAAGCCCTGGTAATCCTCTTAGCATTTCCAAGTATTCTGTTTTTTTCGAAGCTTAAAAACTAAGAAAGTACCTACCTATTCAAAAGACAGAATGAATGAGTTTAGAAGATTATTTAAAATTTCTGGAAATTTCCAGATTGCTTGACGAAGTAAATCTGTACTTGATAACAAAAAATTGTATAAATGTGCAATTTAAACAAACAAATCCTTCAAATTATGCATTAATGCTTAAAACAATTTAAATATGGATTTATTATCAAAAATGTCTAAAATATGCTCATATTTGCATATTCAAATGCAAAATTATCCTAAGCCTAGTAATGACCATTTAGGCATTCATGAATTGTAACAATTTAAATAAAATAATGTAACAAAATAATATAGTTTATATGCTACCCCTTGTTCTGTTTTTGCAAGAAACATAACCAATCGTGGTGGGGAAACAAATAGATACATAAGATATGTCTTTACATTACAATATAAGCTGCTTTTCTAGACATTATTAAAACTGAATGTAAGTATCGCAGTGTGTATCGGAAAAATAAGCGGACGAGTTTACAATTGCCGATTTATAGTACCAAAAAAGCGAATTAATATAATAAGCTGGATATGTCAATAATTAATTTTTTGCTACGTATATTTTACTCTGCGTGTTAGTAACAAACCGAATTAGTAAATAACTTGGTATCTACGTTGAAAAATAAATAGGAGTAGTAGATTTTGAAACGCATTGTTTACCAATTTGAGAGCAATATCAAAATTAACTAATTTAATACAGTGGCAAACGTTTAGGGTGTTTTGAACATGTCAATAAATTTGCAAAAGAAACATTTTATTAATTAATGTAACGTGACGATCTTTAACATGTCTAATTTTTCTGGAAATGAGAAACTAAAATCATTAAATAATCTCGTTCAAGAATATATTACTAAACATACACAGGGTGTTAGGTTAATTTTCAGAAAAATGGACAATTGAGTATGCGAAATGGATGAAATCTGATTGAGAAATATAAATTTTGTTTCAAAATTTGGAAATTAGGTGTATGTAATTACATTGTTTTTATTCGAAAGTTTGTTAGATTACACCTTGAATAATAAATTTTAGAAAAAAAATTATAAAGACTTATTTTTTAGAAAACCGAATACTTGTTCAGAAGCTGAAAAAACAATTAGGGTATAAATCTCGATTTCAAGATAAATTCTAATTTACACACTTTTAACCAATTTTTCACTTTTGGGTCAGATTACATCCGCTTTTCACACTCAATTGTGCATTTTTCTGGAAATCAAGTTTGCGCTGTTTGATTTCAAAAACAAGGAAGTTTATCACAATCGGTCGAAAAGGTTTTTATTTAAATGAAATGCTGTAAAAAAAAGCGCCACATCTCCGTAACGGTGCCGAATTTGAAGAAAATTACTGGGTATTTATTCAAAGCTTAGATAATGCTGAATTATTTGCAGGTTAATAAGCAATACTAGAATACGAAGGAATGAAATGTTTGATTGTAAACGTTTAGTAGTACATGTTAATGGCCTTTTCCAATGCTAAACGTGTTGCAGTTGAACGTTTTCATAAATAATAAACTAAACTCAGCAAATTACCCTCCCAAATACATTGAAATGTACGAGAGGTGTATTATTATTAAATGTCTACGTTACTAGATAATTGCAAGTTTCAGATTATTATTCCTAAGACTAGAAAATAATGAAGAGAGAAAATGCCAAAATTTTAATTACATAATAAACAATAATAAAGTCCAGAACCACAGACGACCTAAGTTTAAAAGTAAATTAATTAACGAGAAGTTTTGTCACATTAATTTTGATTTCGCCTAAACAGATTTAACGTTAAGTTTGGCTGTTCCATAAATTACAACAACTACAACTAAAATCACCAATGCGCAGGTACAAAAAACGAAAGTTGCATTTTGAGGCATTTACGCGGATTAGTTGCGTGTTTGATATTGTTCCTAAATGGTAGTTGCTGGAAAACATCGACAGAAATCCACCACGCTTGAAGAATTCCAAACATAAGTATAGCGCCAGGCTCAAATTATATATAATATTGAAAATAAAAACGACCCAACTTGTTGATAAAAGAAAGTATTATATGTTGGCGAGCTATATTTCCGCAGAATAATAACATAATTATTTTATAAAAAATGGGAAACCGTATATAAATGAGAAGCTGCGTTTTTCAGACTGCAACGTCTGAATATTTCTTTCCTTCTGATATTATGTTTCTGCATTTAGAACTTCCATTATCAAGAGAAAATTGGATGTATTACATTAATAACGTTTGTTTCACTTCCGCTTGTGACTTTTTCTGATTTCCTATGTAATTAAAAACAAAATCCGGAAATTATTACGCTGCCCACACATCATTCGCGTATGTTTTGCGCTGATCAACGTTAATAGCTTGAATTCCGACCAACACATAATTGCATAATTACATTATGCGTGTCAGTACTTTTCTAGTATATTTGCAACAGCTTATTTGGGTTTCTAAAATCGGTAGGTTTAATGCCTCCAGGTAGGTGGTTATTTACTGTAGAGTGACAACACGATGTTTCCGTTCCGATTAAAAAATTGATTCAACGAAGAGTGAATAACAATTGCGGATTAAGTTAAATAATTGGACATTACCATTCAACGTTTTAGTTGATGTATGTATTTTTGATGTTGCACATATTTGGAGCTTACTATTAGCAACTTTCTCTTATTCAAATCCTATTGCTAGATCGGCACTGCAATTTATTCTATTGCTATAATTTGTATGTTGACTATAGGGAGAGGACGAAAGTCTAGGTACGATTGTGACAGCCACATTCGAATAAAGTTTAAAGGAGAAAGGGAAATGTGATAATCCTTTTCCTAAACACTTGAACTTGCAAAAGTTTAAAAAAGTGAAAACGTGTGATTATGGTCATCTTCGTTAGCGCACTGCAACTTCAGAATGGTTAAACGTTACAATAGACACATTTTGGTAAGATTTAAAATACATTCAATTCAAATATAATTGTAATAAAAGCAAATTTTTCAAATAAAAATAAATATATGAAAATGAAAGTTGCGTGAGCGATTCGAAGGTCGGGAGAAATTGTAATATCTCACCAAAGACATTAACTTGTAGGAAGAGTTTAATGGCTTGTAGTTTTTCTGAAATAGAACGTAATGATTTCACAAGTGTTATCATTGTTATGTAACATTTAGAAGATCTAGGCTGTATTACGTATGTAGTATCAGTAATTTATGTGAAACGTAGCTGTAATATTCTAATGACAAAATGCAACCTGTATTATTGGATGACATGTGTATTTTACCATGAGCTTCTTGCGAGTATCATTACAAAAGTGTATGTGAATAGGAAATTAAAATGTACCCAAAGCTGTTACTAATTCTGATGAACCACAACTAGATAGTTGCATGGGAGCAAAACTGCCTTTTAAAAAAAGAAAAGAAAATTATGTCAACTAGATTTATTCTATTGACTTACCTGGTATATAAATAAAATTGAATTCTAGGATGAGGACATCTGTACGGCCTCGGTATGCAAGAGCTAGTGTTAAACAAATCGTTGATATTTTCGGGTTCCTTAGCTTGGCGAGTTTTTTGGGCGTAAGCAACTGCAAAAATTAAAAAGAATTTTAGAAATTAGCACTTTATGTAACACCAATTAAAAGAAATGTGTTCGAGATCTATTACAGTTAATTAATTACTGCATATTTAGCAACTTTAATGGTTGAAATGTCCCAGTATTGGTAATTAATTAAGGAATAATTTGGAAATAACGTTAAAAAGGTGTCTAGATTGATAAGTTTAATTTCTAGAGGTGAAACTAAAATAATTCAAAAAGAAATTGATATAAAACGCTACAACTTTGTATTAAATAATAAAAAGCGGAACGGCTCATGCGATTTCAACGTACGGTACGACAAGAAACCTTCTTACTCTCTGAATAGTTCCCTCAGTAGTATGGAATTTATGAATTTTGTTAAGTCTTTTATGAATATGGAGTTAATTTGACAATCTGAATTAACATACATCTAACATTAAAAATCGAAATTTCTTTGCAAACCAAAACAGCACAAACGCAGTTTAAAAAAGTTCAAACGTCAATAGTGCTAAGCCTGGCATATACATAAGAACTACTGAGAATACACTTTTAAGTATACAACGTAGAACTTTATTCAGTTCACAGGAAAATGTTAACGATTAGAGATTTATAAGAAAAAGTCACCTTCTCCGTTTGCAATTTTGAAGATTTTATAAACGTTGTAGTTTTGTGCATAAACATCTGTTGATACAAAGAAGCAATATTATTACGCATGAAATGAATATCGTGTATAATTAATAAGAATAAAAATATTATGAATAATTCCAATTGGTTTATAAGCGGAAATTACTAATGATATTTTAACGAACTAAGGCAATAAACTATTAACAAATGGAAACAAGTTCAAAGATAAAAGATAATATTCGGTGCTTCTTGTAACAGGCTTTATCGTATTTTATACTATACAGGTTGTCCCAACTAAAACAGGCCACTGCGAATAACTTTGTTAAAGAACAAATTAGAAAAATTCGGCCAGACTGATCAACAATAATTTGAAGGGGGGCATCTTTTACCATGTAAGTCATCTACCATACTTCATCTCCCCAGTCCTCTCCATCGTCGCATCAAAAATTTTAAATGACAAGGAATGTCGAATGGTATGTCATTTGAAAGGTTTATCTGCTTTTTGTACAATCCGACATTTTTTTTAAATTCTGTCTAGGTATTCGTTTTTGAGAAATGGCGTTTAGATGTTTCGCACGATATGAAAAATGTAAATTAAAACATTTTAAAAACGTGTTCACGTTATTTTATTGTAAGTACATTTTATGATAGATTTATTGTGGAACTTACTAACGATATTGTTTCGACTTAATAATTAATAGTAATTTTAACGAATGCAGGCAAGAAAAAACAAATAGAAACAAGTTTTTATTATTCCCAAAATTAAATAAGTTCAGGCTACGTAACACACAATCAATATATTGAACAAATTATGGATGACGTGAGCGCACGTAACTATGAAGAAATGAAGAGAAAATCTGAGGGAAGACGAGATTGGAAACATGCACCAAACCAGTCAAGAAACTGAAGACTTAGAGAGAGAGAAAACACACTACAATTTTGCAATTCTATTTATGTATGATTGTGGTGGTAGCTCAGTTGGTAAAGCGCTCGTTTTCTGAGTAAACCGTCGAGTCTGGCTAGGGTTCGAAACCTAAGCATTACTATGGAAATTTACAAAAATCTTGTCTGCAACCCACCACACACAATTTTCCAATCCGGCTTGCAAACGAAGGATCTTAATGCCAAAAACCTTCTCTGAAATTTCTGTCGTTCGGTTTCAACGTTAAACTGTAGGTCCCTCATGTTTCTACCTTAGCGCTGAGGAGAAACACGTGGCAGAGAAGAGGCCGATGCCGCGACGAAATTCGTACATTTTGTGATTTTTGTTTCCGCCGTTTTGGTTTTGAAAATTAAAAGTCGGTGCTTTTTGTAACAGTATTTATTATAATTCGGTACTATACAAAGTGTCCCAACTGAAACGGTCCACCCTAAATACCTTTGTAAAATATCAAATTTGGAAAAATCGACGAGACAGGTCAACAATACATTTTAAAGGGGGGCATATTTTACCATGTAAGTCATCGACCATCCGTCATCTCTCCAGCTTCTACCATTGTCACATCTAAAATTTTAAATAACAAGGGATGTTAAATGAAAGGTTTATCTGTTTTCTGTATACTTTGAAATTTTTTTACGAATCTGCCTATTCGTTTTTGAGAAATGGCATTTTACGTTTCGTACGCGTTTGAAAAATGTAAAATAAGAAATTTCACAAACGTGTTCAGCTTATTTTATTATTAATGTTCAAAGTGGTCACCCCCAACTTCCATACAATAGTACAATCGATTTTCAAAGTATTCTGTACATTAATCCAAATTTCGGACATTAATGAACGACACACTGATTAATCCTTCTCTAATTCTTCCGGGGAATATGGTTGAGTAGCACGGATTTTAGTCAGTACGTGACACCACCGAAAGAAATCTAATACGGCAAGAATAAGTGACCTGGCTGGCCACTCCGCTGGACGTCTTTTACCGATCCATCGCCCAAGAAGTGTGAATTCTACGCTTACTGAACTCGGATGAAAATCTTTTCGGACATGAATTATTCTTTCAGTAGGATGGGGCTTTTCCTCATTATGTTGCCCATCAGGAGTGTCGTTCATTATTAACGCCCGAAGTTTTGAATAATTTATGAAATTCGTTACTAGTGACCACTTAGAACATTTAATAAAATAACTAGAACATATATTTTTGAATTTTGTAATTTAACAAATCCCATGCGCATCGGAAACTATAAAATGTCATTTCTCAAAAACGAATCGACAGAAATACACACAATTTTCAGATTATAGACAGAGCAGGAGAACCTTGCAAATGAAGTATTACTCAATACCCCTTGTCATTTAATATCTTGAGATTAGTGGTGGTGGAGGCTAGGAGGATAAAATAGAGTATAGTGAGTGGACTGTTTTAGTTGAGACACTCTATATATTGCTCTTTTTTTAGATGTATTACGGATAACCTGCGAAATGGTAATGTACTATTTATACTATTATATCAACCAAAAACTGTACAAATGAAGGAATGATATTTACCTATAAATTTTCAAAATTTATTTTTGCCAATTCACAAAATGACCATTTTACCAGCTAAACCCCTAAATATGTTTTTCTTTCAAACACGTTGTTGTACTAATTTTAGATACTAATCATTATAACTATAAAAAAGAAATTGAATATTTGGTTTGTATGTTGTTATACATAATACCAAGATTATCAATTTATGTCTAAGACGCAACCAAGGAATTTTCTTTCGTAGAACATGTTACATAGAGTAACTTTGTTTATGATAGAAAATCTCACAATAACTACGACTTGTTTATGAGTGGATGTGATATTATATATGAGCAATTATTTGATAGATTTATCGCATTTGGCACATCAGTGGCACATTGGTGACGTAATCATCAGACGTTTTCTGCTCAATTTCGGATATATATGTTTCCGATGTATTTACATTTTTTTTACATTTTCTGATTTTTTATCGATATAGTTCTGCATTAAATAAGTAAATTTGAAAACGCCTTCTTAAAAAAATATATTATCGAAAATTTATATTAATATTTACGAAAACATTTACAGTTTATTAATAATTGGTATTATACGGTTTAGTAATAAACGAGTGTGTAACAACGTCCTAAAATATCGTTTGAATAATAAATTAATATTAAACATAACATTACCAAATGTTCTTAATATTATACATAAATTATTAAAACATTTTCGCGCTTGGCTTTCCATTAAATTGTAGACATCAACCATGAGATTGGTGTTGTAAAAATAGAAGTAGTATATCGCAGCATCGTTGTTCTTAATAACCTAAATACCCCGAAACCGGTGCTTTTATGTTGTAGTTAAAATTCTAACAGCAGATCTTCATGGTGTACTTGAACATTACCACATCCACGCATGTTCTGCGTTCGAAGGTGCAATAAAAATGCACTTTGGAATTTTTAATGCATTCAACCTATTGGTTACTAATTAAATAAATATAAAAAAATTGTGTGGGAATGGAATAAAACTGTACGTAAATAAATAATAGTTAGCCTTGAAAAATAGATAAAGCATGCGGGGCGGTCGAATGCAAATAAACTTAACAATATTAAATCTTACGTTTATATGAAAAAATTGCCTTTTCTAACATGAAATAGCCAGAGTTAAATTTCATATTGTTTAATTAGGAGACATTGCAACGAGATTGTTTGTTGCGTCTTTTTAACTTTCTTCGGTTAATTAACTCACAGTTCGGTTTCTACTAATAACACTTACCTCGAGCAGCAAAAACGAGCAAGGTCACGTAACAAAACAACACGAAAACTCCGCGTTTGCCCCTGACATCTCTTCCAAACAAACTCCGGGTTCGCGTCTTCATTTTTTACCGGATCTTCATTGAATATTTGAGCATGAGTCGGCTCGAAGAAGTGTTGGCAGTGAAAGTTGGTCGTTTGTTCTTGACGGTCACTCGCGATGTGTGTTACTCCAAATACTCTTACCTTCACTATGCTGGTAGTTTTCCTGCCTACCACAAGCAGTAATACTCTCACTCGGGAGTCCCACGGAATCATTTTT
Source organism: Limonius californicus (assembly GCA_014611495.1). Taxonomy (NCBI): domain Eukaryota; kingdom Metazoa; phylum Arthropoda; class Insecta; order Coleoptera; family Elateridae; genus Limonius; species Limonius californicus. Next base: position 15,256 of record JABXWE010015688.1, read on the forward strand.
TCTTGGAATTTCACTCTTCTTCCACCCGAGGAGCTACCGGATTATTGGGAAAAATCCTTCGCGTATACTTATGAGAAACTGTTGGTTGTTACTAATAATTATGGGAACTGGAGTAATTGGATTCACATGAATTGTTATCGTGGATGCAGCAAAATATAACAAGTTATGTCATGAACAATATATGTGTTACCATTTTAAACATTTGTATAGTTGTATTGCTGCAAAAATGTAGAACTGTTTTCGTGTTGACCTTCAATATAACAAAGAGTTATTAAATATTGAAGTCAGTTAAGCGTGTACTGAAAGGTATAAAACCAGTTTTCTAGATCATTTTTTTCTTCTATCAACTGTATTCTAAAACGTAGACTTTTACTATTTTTATACACTGGCTGGAACCGAATCGTGCTAGAGACGTCGAAAAGTATTATTTTTTATTATCTAATACTAACAAAAGTTCATGTTATCGTTAAAAAACATACACAATATCTGTTTCAGGCTTGTAATTTAAACGAAAATATCCTTAAGAGTTTAATTTAAAAAAAGAAAACCCGGTAAAAATTTGCATATTTAGGAAGCATGCATTTTTCTGAACCCAATACAGTATAGTTGTTTAAAAGTTTCTGTATACATTGTAAAAAAAACGAATAAACTTTTAATATAGTCAGTAGGCCGTGGCTGGCACAGGGCTTCGTATCACAAGCGGGTGGTTTTAAAAATGTAGTAACCTTTGAAAATTGAGCAAATGATTTTTAATTTAGAACAAATTATTTGGAAAGCTTTGGCAATCATGTGACATTTGTTTGTTGTGGTTCTAAATAACGTCTGGGATTTAAGTGAATTCACATTTCAATAAGGTTTTAATTATATTTTTTACCAGGGTTACATTTCTTGTCCCGGAGCGCCGTTCCTGATTGTTCCGGCATACTTTCACCACTAGTCTATTTTCTATTGTTCGCGAGACAGATAGGTTGAATCACAGAAATTAATTTGGTTTGATTAAAATAATTATAAATAACCCATAGTAGGTGTGCGGGCTAGTAGGCAACTCGCTTCAACCTTAATTGTACTAAGTTATGTGTTTTGGTAGTTCTTCTGTGCCTCCTCTTGTAAACCAGTAGCATGTATTAATTCAAAAAGTAATTTTTGCGTAATTATTTAAGGTCAACACATATTTTATACTTTTGTAACTGGTCCAAACGACGCTGCATAAGCAACTGGTATAACTGAAAGTGACATCTAACTTTTATAAGGATACGTAAAATTTTTGTTGTGCTGTAACGCATTTAATTGTTCGCCCGTAAGCTTGGTGGAGAAGGGTCGAGTTTGTAAGCTAATACAAAGAGATAATACTTGTAGGCGCCATGTAGTTTATGAATTGAAAGTCACTTATGAACTCTACACAAACTAGAAAATACGGCAATGGTATTAAAAATAAACTTCCATCTGAAAAATGATACGTCTAACGTTGTGATATCCGTGGAGAAGCAAAAGTTTTGACATCCTTAAGTCATGTAAATGCCTAGGTATGCAGTTTCATGTAGGAAAGCTTATACTAAGTGTAAGTATACCACATATGTGAAATATGCAAGTATATACATGTTAAAGGTGCAAATTTGTTAAATCGACGCCTTCATTATTTCTATAGCATATCTCAAAATTGTAAGGAGATAGCCTCCATTGTGGTTTTGTACGCCAATTACCTGAAAATGCGATACAATTAGTTTATCACACTCAGTTGTGTAAGAGACATTTCAAAATTGATGTAAATTTATCGAGAAATCTAATTTAATCTATGTCGTAAGATGGAATAAGATTTATAAAGTAATTTCTATACAGATTTGTAGGAGGTATATTTGATTTAGAAGCTGAAAGTGCATATTCATGGGAAATCCTGAAAAAGTAAAGTTAATTTTATAAAAACTTGTAACTAGCGCATCCTTTTCTAAGTCTGAAATGATCATAAGAATTGCAGAAGGTATTGTAAGATGCAATTTTGTGCATAAAAAACGTTCTGAATGCGTATTTTAAGATTAATGTGTTTCTGAAATTTAAAATATTTGTTCCTGTTGATGAGTTATTCTACATCATTGAATAGAATAAATTTTCTTGATTCGAAAATCGAATTCGTTTTTAGAAAGTCATTACACGAAATTAGTTATTAATTAATTAAATTTGTAAATTAGCGATGTTCAATTGTTTTAAAAATTCGAAACTCCTTACTGGTTAATCAGCCAAATCTAGATGCGATCTTATTGAAATTTAAGCCTCAATTCAAGTTTTTCTCTGTAGAGTTGGAAAATGTTTAATTTATTACAAGTAAAGCCAATACTTTAAAATAAAAACAAAGATACTGATATGCAAAAATACTTCCACCGAATTTCAATTGCAAGGGGGTTTGTAAAGGATTGTCAGTGGTCCCGAGTCAGTTTTCCGTCACCTTCGAGCCAACTGAACTACAAGCTGCAATATTGAGTAAAGGTACAGTTCGTTTAAAGTTTCCTTTAAGTACTAAGAAGAAATAAATTCTACGTGGAGTTGATTGAATTTAACTTTAGCAGTTCAAGTGCTGTATTGGATAGACGTATTATATACCGAGGAAGCCAAGCTATTTTGTCATAATTTAAAAGAACTTGATATTAAGTTGCCAAATTTAGCCGTAGCATTATTAAAATGTATTTGTTTATTAACCGTAAAATACACACATCAAAATGGTCTAGGGGACAAACGTAAGAAGTATGTTTGCAAACGTTAATCAAAATGTTTTGTGATTATAACATACAGAGCTTTATTCTGACAATTTCTAGATCCAGTTGGCGATGTTTCTTTTTGTTTTTGTGAAACAGTTGTGTTCAGTTGATGGCATTTGCATCGAAAAGGCGTTTTTGCTCTTTAGATTACTCAGTTTATGTGCATTGAATTAAGAAACAAGTTGGGCTTTATAGTGTCTTAGAATCAATAAAGATGGAAAGAGTGCATCTTAGTCATGATATTCAGTTAAGAGCTGTGGGCATGATACAAGGAGGTATGTATGACTATTCGAGATGTTGCGGCTGCTACAAATTCTTGTAAAAGTACCATTGGGCGCTTGTGGCAGCGTTATCAAGAAACTGGTAATGTAAAAGAAACACATCCTGGCCCCGTTCAGGAAAACGAATGCTGTACAGGATGGATTTCTTCGAATCCAATATCTTCGTAACCGAAATCTTACGGCCAATCAGCTAAAAACTGAGCTCCAAAATGTCCATCAAGTGGTAGTCAGTGGTCAAACTGTAAGAAATAGGTTGCATGAGGTTGATCTCCACGCTCGACGTCCTGTTAAAGTTCCCGTGCTTTCACGTGGCAATCGCGCACGGACATTAGAATTGGCCGAGGAACACATCAACTGGCAAGAACAAGACTGGGCTCACGTTCTCTTCACAGATGAATCCAAATTCGGTTTGAGGCCAGATTCTAGAAGACTAAGGGTGTGGAAGAGACCTGGAAATGAAAATTGTTTGGCAACTGTTCAGGAAGTTGATCGGTACCAAGGGGGAACAGTTATGGTTTGGGCTGGAATTGGAATTGGCCGTAGAACTGAGCTCGTTTTTGTTGAAGGCTTTTTAACGGCAAACGCATATCGGGACACAATTCGACAACCTGTTGTACTACCACAGGAGGAACAAATCGGGGGACAATTTTTACTGATGCAGGACAACGCTTGACCACACGTTGCGAAAACAGTTAAACATTTTTTACATGAGTACAATATCGCAGTATTGCCGTAGCCGGCGCAATCCCCCAACTTGAATCCCATAGAACATGTGTGGGATATGCTGGGAAAACGTGTCCTGAATCAAGGCTTGGTGTTTCAAACTAGGGAAGAGCTCTCAAATTGTTTACAAGACCAGTGGCAACAAATTGATCAAAATGAAATAGACAATTTGATTAGAAGTTTACCAAATAGGTGCCGAGCTGTGATTAACAGTCGAGGTGGCCATACACTGTATTAAATGTGCAAATCTTTCATTTTTCATTCATATTCTACTGTTATTTGTAGGTTAAAAATTTTCTCTGCTTTTTACACACCCAATATAAGCAAACTACAGTAATTTCAGTTTGTTTTTGTTATTAAAATTAAAGATTATTGTTCAGCTTTGTTTTATTTAATCGTTGCGTCATAATACTTCTACTAGTTGCAACAACGTTTATTTTTAGCCTTGTCCCCTAGACCATTTTCATGTGTGTATTAACAAAGGTTAAATAGGTACAACAAATAAAATTATACGTTGGGCTTGTCATTAAATTGATTAATTTATTTATTAAATAAAAAATTGGAGCAGATGCACAGCACTATATACCTTGTTATATATTTCGTTTTTTACCGCCAATTGGGATTTCCGGTTCTCAAACGCCAAATATCTCGGTCTTGGGCATCTTCATTTTGTACTTGGTATGGTATATGTGGTATAACTCCATGCAATTTAATATATAAGTATAGCTAAATATTTGGAACAATTAATAACCCAATCAATAAAACTATGGTAGAATTTTATTATTGAAAACAGGTAAATAGGGCTCAAACACCAAGAACCACTTGCAACAATAAATATTTTATATATTAGTATATAACAACAAAATAGAGCAATTAATTACAAACAATATTTGTACACGTATTAATAGTACAAATAAAATAAGACAAGTATCAGCAATCCTTTTAAATACTCTTACCTTGATGGTGGATGCTAAATGGTCTCATGCAAAATAGAGCGTGGTAGATACTTGTTAGATTTTGGTTCAAACTTTACATTTTTTAAACGGAGTTCATCATCCCCATCTACTAATTTGCTTGTGGCAAATACCATACAGCAGCAATTCCCAAACATTTTAAAGCGTGACCCCCTTCCGGCCACAGTTTTCTCGTGACCCACATTTTGTATTACTCAACGTCAGTCAGAATCAGTGGCTAAACGGCCAACTGACGCCATATATGTACCAAGTAGCGCAGTTTATTTATTTGATCTCTGTGTTTCCGGAAATTTCCACCATATTCGGGAGAGTGCTAGATGACACTGGAATAATTTGGAAAATCCATTTTGCTTTATGTAAGTAGCGGACCGCGATGAGATTAGTCATCATTTCAAAATTTTGTGCTGCACTGCTGACTGTGTGTTGAGTGCAATAAATCGATAACAAATATTTATCGTTATACGAGCTATATTCATTTTTATTAAAGATGAATTAATATTTAAAATGGTCATTAGAATCTTTCGCGTCTGACAGTAACAAGAATACAAAGAAAAATAGATTATACAGCAATGAATATCTCAAATATGGTTTTACCGTTATTAGTAGAAACCTCAGTGCGTACTTTATCAAGAATTGTTGTCAGAAGAAAGTATGAAGTTATCAAGGCTACTTCGAAATTTTAAAACCAAAAATCCAGGCAAAAAAGGAAAGCCTATGGAATTCTTTGAAAGAAAGCTAAACTCCCTCCACAAGGAGCAAGCCACTTTTACATAAGCAACCACTATCAATGCTAAAGCACTACTATCAAGTTATCAAGTCCCATTTTGCATTGCAGAAACCAGTAAGGCACATTCAAATACAGACTTTACCAGCAGCTGTTGAAGTGGTGCAAATAATGGTTGGTGAAAAAGAGGCTGATATTCAAAGAAGAATAAATGACATGGCAGAAGATATTCGACCACAAGTTGTTGAAAATATTAAGAAGTCTACGTAGTTCTCATTACGGATCGACGGATATTTCTAACTGTGCCCAGTTCATAACATTTGTAAGATACAATACTGGGCTTGGTATTACAGAAGATATTTTATTGTGTATTCCATTAGAGGTCAATACCACCCGAGAATGTTTATTCGACACTTTTATGCAAAATACTAATAAGTACGAGATCGACTGGGCAAAATGGGTTGCTAAGAGATAATGCTAAATGCTATACGGCTACACTGATATTTACATCGAGAAGCTCTTGCATAAAAATCTCTTTCTTCTGAAATGGATTGTGTTTTGAAAAATGTCATTAAAAAGGCAAATTCCATCAAGGGAAAAACATCCCAGAATCGTATTTTTCGAAAAATTTATTAAGATATGGGTTCTTTATATGCAAATCTTTTTTATCACTAGGAAGTAAGATCACTTTCGAGAGGTAACGTCTTGAAAAGAATTTTCCAGTTAAAAGCGGAATTTTTTATGTACCTGAAGGATAAGAAACCGGAATATGAAAACCCAATTCCCTTTGGCACTCTCTGAATGGACGCGGTATTAACATAGTATCAGCCACAGACAAACTTAACGAATTTATAGAGAAACTTAATTTCTGTTCGACTTCTATTGGAAAAAAAGTTTGACTTATTGAATACATCAACCTGTAGTCAATAACTCAATAATATCATAAATTTTGTGCATGCGTTTGCAGATATGCAAGTTAGTTTGCACAATTTAAAACAACAGTTTATTGAGTATTTCCCCGTTTTTAGATAATTCCGTTGAACAAGCTCAAATTTCTACAAAAATAAAAGAAAACTTATTGAAATATCATGTGATTCAATGTTGAAACGAGACTTCTTGTGCCAGAGTGTAGATTGGACTAATTTTGCGCCAAAAGAATGCAAGAATATCCCGAGGTTGCGGATAAAGCTATAAAGTGTTTGGTGCCATTTTGATACGTCCTATTTGTGCGAATTAACATTCTCGTATATCAAAATAAAATTAGAAAATAGCCTCAAACTTGAAAATTATATTATTGTGTGTGTATCGAATACAGAGCTCATATTTGCAAAGTTATTTTATGAAAAACACACACACATACATCGCATTAATGTTTTTACTTTGCAACTTGTTTGTATGCTTAGAGTTATTCAAATTTTTAATATTTTAAGTTTGATTTATTTTTGTTTACTTTGTGAAAGGCAGAAATAAATGTCCTGAAAAGGCATTTTGTTTTATTTTGGAAATTCTCGCACTGCCCCTCTAACCCTATACCGCGACCCCCCTTCCCAAAATACCACTTTGGGAACAAATGCCATACAGGAATTCTACCAGTCAGAGAAACATGTTATGTTCATTTGATTTTGCCACTTCATCTGAATTACAGTCATATTTTAATTGCCGCTCTGTAACCGACTACTATATTGTTATTTCCCAAACACAGTTTTAGTGAACTTTTTGTTGTTACCATGCAAAATTACTGATTAATGTTTGTCTGCGCGCTTGTCCCTGGACGTTTCTGGGAATTTACGTGTTAAATTGTTCTGGAACTATTGCACCATATTTCGCATTGTGGTATAATATTTTTGGACCAATGCATGTTCGCGTTGCGTCTCCTCTGGAGTCGAATTTAACATCTTGATCGACCCGGTCACCCGACACCATTTTCGGGGCCGTAGATAAATTCAGAAAAAGAGTGCACGCTAGGCTTTGGAAGTGAACTGACGTGTTTTTCTTGCATACCTGGTTGTGACGCAGCTCTTCTGCTAATTGAGTTACCGTTTAGTTTTTTTGCGTTGGGCAAATGAATCTTCGACTTGCGTCAAATTAAAAATATTAGCAGTGTCAGCTTTCTGCAAAAACAATTCAGTGAAATTGTTTTCTCGACTGTATTGTATAAAAGCGATAAAACCCGTGGAAGTTGTCCTGTTCTTCGAGCTGGTTTAAGTGATCCTCCCGTTCAACGGCGGAGATATTGACATCTGAAATTACCGCCTCTTCTCTCTCGACGTCAAAAAAAGCCCTATCAGCAGCGATCCAATCTTCAATGGCGTACCAGCGAGTTTTTCCCGCATCCCGAAGATCTTAGGAACATCCCAGTTGTGTCTCTCTTTGCTCCCTACCCAACAACACTATGGTAGGAGAAATTCTAATTGTGTGGTGAAAACATTTTCCGAGCTTCATCTTCAAGTTTCAAGTGCTGAACCTTTTTTTTAAATACGACGTAAAGCGACCTTCAGTCGCCAGTTGTTCTTTCTTCTATTGGTTAAGTAAAGTATATTCATAAATTGTATTAAATTATAAACCCCGACGCCACTGGCTGCGTAGACGTGTTCTAAGAAATTAAATACAACAAGCCACTGACGGCGAGCCATTTTCAGTTCGAACGTTCCAACAAAATCTTGTATTATTTAACCATAAATGTTACCATTTTCCATGTAATTGTTATAATTTTTGAATCATCTCAGTAAACTAAAAGAAGTAGAATTATATTTGTCTTGAAATTTACCACATCTTTTATTTTTGTACATTTTTATCTTTGTGTACATGAATTTTGCAAGCTGTGTAAACAGGAGGAAGGCACAATAAAGGTGAGTCTGATTCCCGTAAACTGCTGGCTTCTCGGCCTTCCACGAGAACTGGTAATCTACTGTGATTTGGAAGGTGGCGCCCGTTAATTTTGACCTACCCTGTACACAACAACGGAGATTTCGCTCCCGTAAACGGTTTCCGTGAACCACCCCTACACCTCTGAGCTAAGCTGTAGGTCTTTTTCCATCTATTCTGTTGCGAGTCGACCAAAAAGTTCGTTTGGCCCATAAGAAAGATTATTTTTAAGTGTACAAAATAAACGAGACTGGCAAAAGGTCAGAAAACATTTATGATAAGAGTAATATCGCATTAATAAATTTATATGAGAACTTGCGATATACTGGATCACTAGTTTTTCCTTAATAATTTGTAGCGTTCTATATATACAAATAATCTGTTGATCAATTTCCACAAATCCTCAAAATAGACACCACTTTTATCTTCCTACCAAGTAATGTATCTGGGTAATGGAACGGTAAAACCCTTAAGGCGAGTTGCTACCGAGCTCTCTCTTGAAAACTGAGAATTCAAAGCAGCTGTCAAGTTTCGGCCAAGGCTACAGTCAAACCATAATCTCATTAGGATTTTCCCTCCGCTAATAGTTTATGACTCCTTTTATTACTCAGGTAGGTAAATAGGACAACTCCTGGGCGTACTTACAAATAATTCTTTGGCATTTCAATGTTTCCAAATTCTGTGCTCTGCAATATTTGAGATAAGTAATAAGGGTTAGTTTACAAGCGGCTAATAATAAACATGTCAAATTTAAACAACGTTAAAATTTAATTATTAAATTAATCCTATAATTTTTGTTTCTAAAAGTATCCACGTTCACTGCCAGCTGCATGTATACATACAAATAATAATATAATAAAAATATTAAATTAGAAAACAAAAAAATAAGCATAATAGTATAATTAGTCAATTGGAAGGTATACCGCGTGATCCAAAAAATAAATAATTTGCCACAACTTCTTATTTATTGAACATTATTATAGTTTAAGTACATACTGTTTAACAGATCAAAAAAAACAGAAAGAGATATTAAGTATGTATGTATTAATTTAAAAAATACACACACACACACACACACCCTAACTTTACAAATGATCGCACGGTATCAAAATACTCCCAAATTTATTTTAATTTTATGTCTCTGAGGGGCATATTTCTAGCAGCCCTGGCATCAATAATTTCTGGTAGCAAACATTTCTTGTAAAAATTTGTCAACTTGATTTCCATAGTTGCCCAAAATTCTGGATCCCTTTTTATTTCTTCTACTTTTAATTTATTTTTTCCTGTCCATACACACAAGAGACACATTTCTTTGTCAGCTATTTCCAACTGACCCTGAATTTGGAAATACCAGTCATGGTTTTTATTAACTTCTAACAGGTCACCTCTTCGTCTCCAAAAAGTTATAACCTTTTTTGCAATACCTTCATCTGGACTATATTTTTGTTTAAAT
>JABXWE010015689.1:0-42779 GCA_014611495.1 Limonius californicus
ACACTCTCTATTCTGGACATGGACACGAAACATTTAAGAAAATAATTATTTTTACCTCTCCATTATGGACAGATTTGGTATTTTAAGCTCAGACAATAACTCCTCTACCTGCATAACCAAGCAGGGACACCTTGTAAACATATTTGCAGCATCATTGAGTTCTTAATCCCCTTAATCCCACCTTTGTCCGCAGAATTTTTCATTGGGGAAAGTTTTACTGTTTCTTTGAATTTTGAAAGAAACTTTAAGATAGCACAGCAATGTGAAGGATTTAAAACTTGTTACCTACCTACATATTTCTTTGAATAAAATTTAGTTTACTTACAACTTTGACCATTGCGTTTGTGAAAATGGCTCCGCGAAGAAATGAATGTAGTTTGTGTTATGTATATAATGCGTATGTAATATGTAATGTCATTATATTTTATATACAAAATGTTTAAGTATGTACATATTTTTTATTGAATTATCCACCAACTCAACCCCTCTAATAGGGACACCCCTCTATTACGGACACTTTTTCTTTTCCCATGAGTGTCCCTAATAGAGAGGTTTCACTGTAGTGTAATATTATTGTACCTTCATTCACCGAAAGAATGTCCATGCATTCCTCGATAGATGGAAGATCTATATGTATAAAAAAAATTTTTGGTGTGGTGAAAGTACCACCACCAGTTTTGTATCTCTGTACCTGAAACACAAAAGTAGACTTTTATATTTGAGTTAATTATAATATAGTAAGTTACGTTACCTTATCATCGGCACTTTCTTTTTTTAGCGTTCTCTTTAAATTGCTATACGCTGTTTTCAGCTGGACCGGTGTTCGTTCGCTGTTTTGGGTTGATTTGGAGTTAAACTCAGTACAAATCTTTTTCCAAGCCTCTGTTTTTTTTTGTAACGTGGTCCCATCCGTCTTTTTATTCTCGACGACGTCACTGCGGTTTGCCACTACCTCCATTAGGAGTTCCTTCTCGGCTTCGGAAAAATTTGAACTGCGTTCACGTTTTGCCATTTTATAAAATAAACACGTTTTAATTTAATAACAAACGCCAGCGGACTCTACTCACGTGTTATTTTAAGGTTACGTTACTGTTATTAAATCTGTGAAATGACAATTGACATACAGAAAACCAAAATGTCACTAGATTTGTACGGAAAGTTACCGAACGAATGATAAATACGATGTTAAGTAACAACCGTTAAATTTTCGTTGCTGCAACTGCTGACGAGTTAACATGGGATTAAATTTTAACGTGAAATTAGCTAACACGAATTAACTAATTTAACTACGCTTGTCGGTGCAATCCGCCCCTAGTCTTCTTAACTAAGCTATTGGCTATGTAGGTAGAAACAGATATTAAATTTGCAATTGGAAAGTACAAACACATGTCTAATCCGCTAACCCTTGTCTGACAGATATTCTTAAATATGAGTATGTAACTGTACATACTTTAGTATTTAAGTATCGTCTTAAGCAGGATATAAACTTGGCCGACAATACAAAACGAGTACTTAGAAGACATAAAAGGTTGAAATATTCTAAAATATCGATTTTTTGGGGTTTGAATTCCATAAAATACAAGTTTTTAATTTTCGTTGCTCCAAAAGTATAAAAAATATGCATGTTCTTTCAAATTATCATAAATATGCATGCGTTTATGAAAATGTCCTAAATATGCATTTATATGCACTTTCAAATTCACATATGTGATTCACATGTCTATGTAACATACATAAATTTAACTCTGCATATGTTTGAGACACATAAGAAAAACATGCAAATGCATATAAATCCGAGCCCTACTTATTACGTACTAACAACTTATTTAACGTAATAGGTACAGAGAAAGAAATCTTTATATTAGCTTGTTTAAAAACGTTACTCATTTTAGTGGACATAGGGCCAAAAAATGTCAACGAAAAATATTTAGTGGAAGGTCACTTCTAGTGATGTCTAAATAGGTTGATCGCTGGATTTGAAAAGATCTTTGAATTGTTGAGAGATTCCATTTATTTCGATTTTTTTTAATTTGCTACTTCATTGGTCTGTTTTACATCGATAAAGTACAAAATATTTTGAGAAAAAAAAACAAACGTCGAATTTATCATTTATTATCTAAAACGTAAATTTTCACAGTTTTCACAAAGAAACATTAATAATACAAAAATGGGTAAGGTAAATATCAGTTTATCTACTTTTCGTCGTTCCTCACTGGTGTCTGTATTATCAAAACGCAAACACCTTAGCAAAAACGTAACGCACCGAAAAGACATACCAGCCGGGAATATTTGTTGACCCAAACCCCTTTCACTTCAAAATTCAGATAGTCTTTTCTGGCCTCCATGCTGTGAACCTGCTAAGTACAGCACACCAATAAAAGCTTTTACTTCTTCTTTGTTACTAGGTACAACATCGTACTTACTCTTGTTCTTGTCCGAATTTTTTTGAATGTACAAATTGGTACATTCCACAACTAAGTCTAGAAGTTCTTCAAAATAAAGCATCCAGCACTGAATAGGCGTACTCGCATTCTTTGCCTCTCTTACAACACCTGGCAGGTGAATAACAATATTTTGTTGCCTGGTTCGGACGTTTTGTCCAGGGACATGTGTTTTCCACTTGGTTCCATCATTCGCAATCAAATAAATGGTCGTTGAGGTACTTTTAGTTTCGGGAGAACTAGTATCGTCCTGTAAATCCTCTTGTTCGGTATCCGTTTCATGAGTACTAACTATTTCTTCTGCAGCACCATCACTTTCTTCCTCGTCGAACGAGTCTTCGCTAAGATCCGGAGTAGGTACTTCTTCATACAACGCAGCTAGTCTATTGATGTCTCTTTCATAATCATCCATTTTAGCAAAGCAACCAACAAATCACAACCTAAAATACTGACAAAACAAAACGATGAATTTTAATATGAGCCGCGGTCGCAATTTTCGTAGGGACTAAATAAATAAATCTCAGCTTAAGATTTTATTTACTGAACACGAGCATAATAAAGACAGGTAATTCCCCTGTAATGAATGTAACAGTGAATTAGATCGGGGATTACCCTCAGTCATAATATGGCTTCAGTAAACAACAAATCTGCGAAATAGATGACACCGGGAAGTCGGGTAGTTCCCCTAAGTAAATCAGCTACAACTTTCAATTCGATATCGTTATTTTCAATATTATTTATTATAGTTAGAGTCGGCATAGGTGTTGGTTTGTAATTATGATTCGGATTTCGCGTTAGAGTTCCCTGCACGGGTAATGGATTCTTGAAAACTTGTTTATTTGAAAAATATGGTTTATTGGGTAATGGTCTATTTATAGTACCGAAGGATTTGTTATAATTGTGCCGACTTGTATTGGGTGAGTGGGGAAGTGGTCATTATTGGTTGCTGATCGTTTGTTATTGGCGTGTTTGTTCTACATTCTTTATGAGCATTTTTAATTTGACGTAATGGTTGTACTTGGTTTCCTTAGAATAATTGTTTATGCGTGAACTGTTCATTATCAAATTTATAGCAAAACATAAGTGCTTCCTCTAAACTTGCGGGTTTGTTATTTGATAAGTGCGTAAAATAAGGGTCTCTAACTCCTATTCTAAACTGGTCTAATGCTGTGACTTGTAACATTTGTTTTCTTATACAGTGAGCGGCAAAATGACTGGACTAGTTTTGAACGCTAACAATATTTTATTGGTTAAACTTAGAAAAAAAAAAGCAAAATGAACATATTATTTAACATTAATGGGAGATTGTTCAGTGAAATATTAAATGCAGAAAATGATTTCCATTATTGTCTAGGTACTCTTGCAAACGGTGGACCAAATTGGCCATTACACGTTGGAGCGTATTGATTGGAATAGCTTCGATTTAAGCTCGAATTATCCTCTTAAGTTGATTTAAGGTTTGCGGTCTTGTTCTGTAGACTCTAGCCTTCAAAAAGCCCCAAAGAAAATAATCAGGAGCAGTTATATCCGGCGATCTCGCGGGCCAGTTGAAATCACTTCTACGGGATATTAAACGTCTTGGAAAGACTTCTTCTAAGATTCTCCTAGAAATTCTTGCAGTATGGCTTGTAGCGCTATCCTGCTGGAACCAAATCGTTCTCTCTCTTCATCTCTCAATTGAGGAAGGAAAAAAGTTTGTAGCATATTCGCATACCTGTAACTGTTACAGTTGCACCTATTTCCTCAAAAAAATATGGACCAATAATTTTGGATGACGAGATTGCACACCATACAGTAAGAGTTGGGAGAATGCAATGGCTGTTCATGAATTTGACGCGGATTTTCAATTGCCCAATATCTGAAGTTCTGTTTGTTAACATGACCATTCAAGGAGAAGTGTGCCTCATCTGACATAAACAAACATGTTCCATATCTGTATTCTGCCGCAGTTGTAGGAACCTCTCCGAAAATTTTGTAGGGGTGAAACTTCATCGTATGTAACATTCGACGAATACTCCGCTCGGACAAATTTAATGCTGCTGCATGTCGCGGAAGTGATCTAGTCGGGCTTTGAATGATCGCTTGCCTCGTCTGTTCTTGGTTTTGTGGGTTACAAGCAGACCTAGGTCTGCCTGTTGATTTTCGTTTAACAACAGTGCCATACAGCGCCACTTTCGAACCCATCTCGAAATGACATTTCGTGCAGGCGCTTCTCGAATATGAAAATTACGCGGAAATGTCGTTGCACACGAATTATTGAATTAAATTTGATAAAATTTTCAACACAATAAACGCGGTGCTGTACAGTCCAGCGTTCCATTTTGACAACTGTCAAACAAGTAAGAAATATCTCCAAGGCCTGCTCTTTGCAACCATCACTAGATCAATTGCAATTTCTAAACCGTATCTATTTTCTTATCAAAATAAAATGGTCCGGTCATTTAGCCGCTCACTGTAGTTAACATGTTCGGGTCTTGTACATGTAATGTTAAGTAGTTCATTAGCTCGTTTTTGCAAATCAAAATTCTTGTGTGCACTGAAATAATCTCTTCGTTGAAATTTTGTTTACAAATTTTTAAGTTATGTAACAAGATAGACTCCTCTTGTGTGTTCCCATAATATTTCAGTAAGGCAGCTTTTACATTTTTCCCATGTATCTAGATTTTCTTGAGAAATATTAATACTAGCTTCTCCTTTTAGTATACTAATTACTGACTGCAAGGTAATGGATCTTTGAAAATTTGTGAATTCAAATGTCTCTAATAATTATAGATTTTTCTGTACTGTACTTAAGAAAAGTGACAGATTATCTATTTTTGGATCATAATTAGGTAATGACTTAATTAAGAAATCAATATCTTTGTTATCAATTGTTGGTAACATAGGCATTGTTAAATTTATATTTTTAAAAGAATTTTTTAACACTTCCAACTCGTTATCACTTAAAGGTGATATTTCACTTTCTCAATCTGAATCAATATGATCGGAATCAATTTGTGACATGCGCTTCCTTAATTATGAGGTTAAGAATACTCGCACAAAGATCAAGCGTTGCATTTAAAGAATTGCTTTTGGAAAGTCTAGATGAATTCTTAGAGCCTCGTACTCTTGCCGTGCTTCTGGAACCAAACAATGATTGTAGGCAGAAGGAGCTTCTACACAATGTGGATGAAGCTGTGGTTGTTGTTAGAGTTGAATTTTTCTTCAGGACTTCTGACTCTTTTTCTTTTTTCTGTGATCGTCTCTATAAATGCTTAAAAACAACGAATTTCTTTGGTCAGACTATTTCACAATTTCTTATGCAATGATAACCACCTCAGAAAAACTTAGAGATCCTGTTCGCAGCGCCAATTATATTTACGAAGACAGTGCTGTCGAAAAATATTTTTTTTGTTTTTATTCAACGATCAAAGCTTACATAAAGGCAGTTACAAAGTATCTTTCAGCTATGAATATCAATGCAAAAGTGAGATTAATTTCAACATGTTCTTATAGCGGTACACTTATTTAAGAACTACTACATGATGACTAATTCTGAAATAAAGCTCGTGGTTTACTTATCAATGTCATACAGTTCTTACTAACTCCTTACTCATAAACTGTGAGTGTTTTGGTTATATAATTTATATAAACTTAGGAGCAAAAGTATTTGGCCACCTAACAACCTTAATTTTAAAAGAATAAATAGCATGCTTCCTTACATTTGTGAAATAGCGCATTGGTATCGTTTCGAAGCCCGATTATTGCTCTCTCAAATGATACCAAATTAATCTCTGGTTAGCTTTTGTTTATCGTGTTAACAAAATTTTTGTTATCGTAGTCAGAATAATGGAATAGTATGGGGGAGGCCTATATCCAGGAGTGGACTACGAAGGGCTGTTAGAAGAAGAAGAAGAAGTCAGAATAAGTAAGACGAAAAAAATTTAAATTTGTTTTTTAATAACAGAAACAAAAACAAGTTTGAACAAATGCGGTTTACTCAATACTTTGTATTACCCCCTCTTGCATAAGAGATTGCATACGGTTTGACATGGATCTGAGCAGCCCTTGTTAGTTCCTGAAGTGTTGTTGGAGCTGGAACCCGTCATCGAATTCTTTTCTTGAGTTCATCCCACATGCGCTCAATCGGATTTATGTCCGGACTTTTGGCTGGCCACTCCATGTCTCGTACACCAACTTCGTTCAGGTAATCTTGAACAATCGCAGCTGCATGAGGCCTTGCATTATCCTGCATAAGCAAGAAATTATCGCCAATGAAGCCAGCATAGGGTCAACATGCTCATCTAAGACTTCAGAAATATAGCGTTGAGCAGTTAAACCGCCTAGGTTACTTGTGGGGATATAGGCCACTTCGGTTTTTGCATGAAGAGAAATGCCCCCCCAAAACATGCATGAACCTCCTCCAAAAGCGACTTACTCCACTATGCAGCACTGTGAAAATCGTTCTCCTTGACGACGGTAGACTCTAGCTCTTCTATCTCTACCATATAGACAAATCTTGGTCTCGTCTGAAAAGAGCACAGAGTTCCATTGCTCCAACGTCCAATTTACGTGCTCACGAGCAAAACTTTGCAGGTTGTAGGTTTCTGGCACCTTTGCCTATTTTCAAGAAGTCTTCTCCTAACAGTCCAGCGACTTACTGTTAAGGTAGGTGTGCACAAGGAGACTAAAATCTCATGAGATTTTTGTGTCATGAGATATTTATCTCAGATTTGTTTCCACAGTACATAGATATTTCTCTGAAACACTTGAGTTATGCGACTACGAAATTTAACTCCACAGCATCAAAAACAAAAATTTGTAGTGAAATTATTAATTACAAAATTATTGTGGATTGTGTTGTGATTTTAAAGATGTCAACAAAAAAGGATAGAAGAAAAGCTTGTTATTATTTCCTTGCCGTGAAGTCCCGTACTACAGAAAAACAAAGGTCTCACAGATATTGGGTGAGAGATTGGATTAAAAAAAGGGAAAATATGAATATCATGGAAACATTATTAGCAGAACTAGAACGGGAAGATCAGGAATGTTATAAGAACTTTGTTCGAATGTCCGTCGCTGATTTTCGGTATTTGCTGGACAAAAAGTTTGCAATAGAAAAACAAAAGGCGCATATGCGGAATGCGATTCCAGCAGCTGAGCGGTTAGCCGTTACTCTTCGTTTTTTGGCTACAGGTAAGTACACTGTAATTCTTTAATCTCCAGTTTGAAGAAACAATAAACATGTTTTAGGAGACAGCTACCGTTCGCCAATGTATTTATTTTGCATACCTGTATGTACTATTTCACGAATTGTACCTGAAGTGTGTTCTGCAATTTACAATATTCTAAAAGAAGAATATCTACAAGTAAGTTTATGAAACATATTTTTATTAAACTATTGCCTATTTTACATTTTGAAGTAACCAGGTGTGCATGATTCGTAATATTGTGCAACACTTACTTCAGCACTATCATTATTTGAAACTACTAGGTCATTATTAATTACCGGTATCTGCAATGTGGACTGATACATGGTTTGTTCTTTGTTTACGGTCTGCTGAATTGTATTTTGCTGTAATTGGACCTCATAGTTGTTCATTTTTAAGGTAATTCGCTGTATTTCTTGCTTCGCCCAGAACTGCAGGTTTCGAGCTTTTGGGCTCATATTTCGCAGTTCGTCAGTCACATAATCTCCAAAGAAGAGTCTGCTGACTTTGACATAACACCAAGGCATTGGTCAAGTACAGCTTGTTGTTCTTGCTCTTGCTCTTTCCTCTTTTTTAATATTAGTTTTACGGATGAAGATCTGGATGAACTTGGTGTGACATCACAAGATATTGTAAGCGGAATGTTAGAACGTGATGTTTTTGAAGTTTCTGAAACGTTTTCTGGGCTCATATCATCCTGTACATGGGATTCGGGACTCTCTGAATCTTCGTCTAGGTCTTCCGCTACGACATATCGCTGCTCTAATTCAATACTGAGATTTCTTTTAAAAACGAGATTTTGAGTAAATGCCATTTAAAGTTTTATTTTTTAAATGAAAATTTGGATTTGAAAATAATCAAATTATTATTTTCACTTTAAATAGTATTAATGTTTACTAATTTCATCATTGTTCACGCCAATTCGATAATATTAATTCTAAAAAAGTTTTTGATAGATGTACCAGTATTACAGGAAAATGTATTTAAACTTTTCAAAGGTGTCTCCAAGTTTTGATATTGGGAAGCAATAAAGTTAGGATCACATAAAGATTATAAGAAATTTAGTTTAGTATTAATTGAACATAACGCTGAAACTAAGTTTTACATGAAAATTGTTTCCACAGAAGTAATATTTTCAGTCAGAATCCTCAGCAGCAGCGGTTGAAGATGCTTTAAGATGACGGTAAAGTTTTGATAACGAGAAGGAATCAAGTTAGCATCGCATAACGATAGAAGACCTTGTATTTTCTTTGACGAAATTGGCGGTGGTTCGGTATAAGCTCCTGTAATGCATTGACTCAACAAGGATTTTCTTCCCCTCATCCTTTTGCTTGCATCAATGCGTTTATACTCTTTATTGCTGTAGGAGGTTTTATACAGGGTGAGTCAAAATTCGCTCCCCAGCGGTTATATACGTATTGTATGAGTAAAACTAAAACGAAAAAAAAGAATACAAAAATCTCGAGAAATGCTTTGTTTTCCAGATAAAATCAAAATAAAAACAATAAATTACATATTAATATTATTTATTCAAACTATCGTAGAAAATTCAAATGTCGTATCTACCTAAACATAACTAATAAATTCACACTTATTCGTTCAATGCATTTATGCAAGCGTTTACTAAAGTTATTGCCAACAGAATTAATAACATTTTCGATTATTTCTGCTACTGCGGCGTGAATTCTAGCTATGACTTCGTTCTCTCGGACAGTTTCAGTAAAATAAACCTTCTCTTTTATGAACCCCCAAAGCCAGAAATCTATTGGCGTTAAATCTGGAGATCGGGGTGGCCACGGTGTGTGGCCGTAGCATCCGATCCATTTGTTTGGAAAATTGCGATCAAGTGTTTCTCGAACTCCATCGTGTTGGAACCACATGTTCTGACGTAGCTGCACTGGAATATCGTCTAATAAATCAGGTAAAATATTATCTAAAAAAGTTTCTATAAATTTCACCATTTATTATTCTAGGCAAAAAATGAGGGCCAATAATTCTTTTTCCTAGCAAACCTATCCATACATTAACAGTCCAACGTCTTTGTTTGTTTTTTTGACGCACTGCATTAGGATTTTTGTAGTTCCAATGATGAAGGTTACGATGATTAAAAATTCCTTGTTGGTTAAAATGAGCTTCATCCGAAAATAAAACATGATGGAAAAAACCTGGATCAAGATGGATTTGATGTAATGCCCATGTACAGACATTTACTCTCAATTGTTCATCTCCAGGGTGTAACATTTGAATAGGTTGTAGGTGGAATGGATACAAGCCATACCTTCTTAGACATCTATGAACTAAGGATTGAGCATGATGACGATTTCTTGCTAACAGACGCGTACTAGTGGTAGGGTTATTTTCCGTATCTTGTAACAATTTCTCCTCTTGTCGCCATGTCAGTTTCCTAGGACGACCAGCATACAAAGAAGGTTTCGGAGTAACACATCCAGTTTCCACGGCACGAACTTCTGCATTTTGAATCGTTTTGTGATCAGGATCGGATATCGTTCCCTATACAAACGCTCCGCAGCACGGGCATTATCGTCACAAGCCCCTAAAACTTTGATCATATCGACATATTCTCTGTTACTATAATTTGCCATGGTAAATTGACAAATAATACTTAACAATCAACACAAAGTACACAATCGTTTTGAAGTTGACAGATTGATTAGCTATTGTTTTGTCAAATGAGATTGCTATGGTAGTTTGATTAAATTAAACTAAATACAACAATTGTACTTTTTATTTTAAATTTATCTGGAAAACGAAGCATTTCTCGTGATTTTTGTATTCTTTTTCTTCGTTTTAGTTTTACTCATACAATACGTATATAACCGCTGGGGAGCGAATTTTGACTCGCCCTATATTTATATTTGTTTCTCCTTTCTCAAAACGCAACGTCATAACGGAGTTCCAATCTATCTTTTCTCCCAATTCATTCATATTGAAATGAAGAAGTCTGTAAAATTAAGTGAACGGACGTCGTCACCCTGCCTTAGATATTTTCGAGGAGTAGCAGGCTTCATACACTTAGCTATAAAATTAGCTTGTCTCACTTTGCAAGCCATTGTATAGAAATTGTTAAAGATTGACTGCCTCTGGCCATATTCAGTTTCTTCTGCACATTTCAATCTGCACTTTGTAACATCACACGGTTCCTTCATTTTTTTTTTTCAGCAGCATCTCGACCAGATTTGGTCTTGTAAGCCTTTCCAGAATTAACAATTTTTTTCTTTACGTTTCTTTTCCACTGGCTTTCATTTCGTAATCTTTTTTTTGAC
Source organism: Limonius californicus (assembly GCA_014611495.1). Taxonomy (NCBI): domain Eukaryota; kingdom Metazoa; phylum Arthropoda; class Insecta; order Coleoptera; family Elateridae; genus Limonius; species Limonius californicus. The sequence continues at coordinate 10,915 of JABXWE010015689.1, forward strand.
TTAATCTGACCTTCCTTTAAAGCTGCATCAACAGTGGGTTTCCCATTTGAAGCAATGACTTTTGCAGTATTTGAACTTGCAGCCACGACATTGGTTAAATTAGTAGTAGATGTAGACGGCTGTTCATCCTCGTCAGAATCGTCTGCTGTTCATCCTCGTCAGAATCGTTTGCTGTTGAAATGTCTGACGGTGTATAATTTTTATCAGCTACACTGTCATCATCATCCTCGGACATGTTTGACTCATCTGAACAAGACGTATCTGCAACATTTTGAGATATAATAATTTATTCAGGCAAACTATGAAAAGTTTGTTTAGAAGTTTACAACATACATTTCCTGATTGTAAAATATCATCAGCTTCAGACACTTTTTCTTGGCAGCTACTGCCAGCTATTAAAATTGTATTTTGAAGTTTTGAATCTTTACTGTCACCGCTGGACACTTGGAAGCCCTCTACTGCATCAGTACTCTTAAATGCATTTTTTTACAAGGCGAGTGAAATAAAGTAAGGGTCGAATAGCCTACTTTCTACTACAGTATAGGATAGTTTATTATCTGTGACTACAACAGTCGACGCAAAACAATATTACAAAGAATAATATAATACTTACGTCATCTTGCTTATTACGGTTAGCATTTTCTTTACTTGCTTTGGCGACGGCAACTAGAACTATATTTCGTGCCCTAGTTGATTTAAAATAGTTATCATTCATTTTAAATAACACTAGAACTCGGTAATCACAGTTTTCAGGTCACAGGTAATCACATCGACTCTGACACTATGTAACATAACCTAAGTTTCCTTGCAACCTCATGCTACCGACTGCTAATGTAATATTGGGATATTTTAGAATATTCCATTATTTCTTGAAAAGCAGTTGCACAGTTTCATTGCAATATTGGGATATTTTAAAATACCCCAATATTGCTCCAGATAAAGGCAAAGAAAAGTAAAAATGCAATAGTAGGATATAATGATTGCTGCCTGTACCATACGCATTTACAGATGTCTGAGTATTGCATTATCTGGATAATACTGTTTGGTATGAAATAGCAGATTATCTCAAAATCTATTTTTTTAAGATATCTCAGTATCGAATTAGAGCAGCAATATGTTTCGTTACTCTAGAAGCAAATAATATCAAAGCTAGTTTTCAGAATTAACCATAGACAATAAATAATGAAATGCTTTGTGAAATACACATTAATTTTACTGTTACAAATGCCAAGCACCAAGCAAGAATGGCTGCAAATTTCAAAACAGTTTGAAGAAAGTGGAGTTTCCCACATTGCTTAGGCGCACAGGACGGCAAACACGTTCTCATTAAAGCACCTAAACATAGTGGAAGTCTGTACTACAATTACAAAGGCACGCCTAGTGTCGTATTAATGGCATTGGCTGACGCAGAATATAAATTCAAATACATTAATGTTGGAAGTGTTGGACGAATATCTAATGGGGGTGTTTTTAATGCATGCTCCTTATCAAATAAACTGGCTAATAACAGTTTAGGTATTCCAAAAGCCAGACCACTACCAGTGCGAACTAAGCCAGTTCCCTTTGTTAACGTAGCAGATGACGCTTTTGCCATGAAGCCACACGTAATGAAACCATATGCATTTATTAAGCTGCATGGCGAACAAAGAATATTTAACTACCGGCTATCACGGGCACGCCGCATAATTGAGAATGCTTTTGGTTTAGCTTCAGCTAGATTTCGTTTACTAAGAAGGCCAATTGAATTAGAACCAGAAAAAGTGATCCTTCTTGTATCTGCACTATGTGTGTTACATAATTTTTTAATGACGCGGTCTAAAAGACTTTACGCTCCCAATGGTAGTTTCGATGTGGAGGATCACGAAACTGGCACTATACACCCAGGACAGTGAAGACAAGGCACTCACGGCCTAGTGAATCTACAAGTTAATCCTAACCTTCGGGGAAATTTCGAAGAAAAGGATGTGCAACGAGAATTTACACAATATTTCCACCAGGAAGGAGAAGTTCCATGGCAATATAAATATATATATATAAAATGTATGAATAAGCTTACCAATGAATCAATTATTGTTGTTCCATTACTACTTCTTGGTTTGTGTATGAATTTTAAGGCATTATAAAATTCCCATTTAACCTCAAAATTGTCTCCCGCTGCCTGGCCGCTTTTGGTGTCTTTGCATTTTCTGTTAATGCTTTGGAACTGGCAACGAAGGTTTTGTATTTTAACCTTAACTTCTTAAACCAGAATTCTTAACTTGCTGGAAATTTCATCCATAGCTGATTTCCTTAGATTTGTGTTTCGGAAGAGCAGTTCCACAAATTAGAATAGGATTCATATAAGTCGATTAACTGCAGTATCATGGTTCTCGTCTAGTTAAAATTACACTCTTTCCTTTGTAAACTTCTTTTTTCTTTCATTTTTGGGGAAAATCTCACGACACAACAGCGCAACTCACGTGCGGCAAATGAAATAAATGTTTCATGCGAGATTCACAATATATCATGTTTACACGTTGAAACTTGTTCAAGAAATTAAACTCTCCTGAGACATTGTTTCACGAGATTATCTCTAGTATATCACGTATCTCATTCGCAGCATTGGGGTGCGATGTAAAAATGTTTACCTATGTATTTGCCTTAAACTTTTATTTGGCTACTGCCACCAAACTATTGAAGATTGGGATATTTTCCTGGTTTTGTACCAAGGTATTGCTGCTTTATAAAAACTTGAATTTTTATTTTCGACAAATTTTACGGTTCCAGAGAATGAAGTACTGTCAACAGTGGTAGGAATATACGTAGTATTTTTTTTATTAAATTATGTTACATTTTTTCTCTAAAAGAGGTAGGACAATAAATAATTGGACATTAAGAATTTGCCATCGAAATCGCAATGCTACGTCGTGCAAGTCACTACCCGGTATACGAGGTCTGTCCAATAAATATGCGAAATGATATTTTAAAAAATTTTTTCCAAAATTTGTGGTAGATCAATCTTGTCCCCTTCAAAATACTCCCCATTTGCAGCAATGCACTTGTCTCACCTCCGTTTCCATTGTTCAAAACATTCCTGGAAGACTTCAGGAGTCAGGCTCTTCAGCTGCTTTGCCGTTTCACATTTTATCGTCTCCACGTCGCACAGTGTGTCATTCGGACAAGCTAGCTAGACAAAATTATTTATTACGTCTTTTTGCTTCTTACGGCTTTTTTATGTTAACTTATTTTGGTATTAGCACAAAACACTGAAAATAAAAGTACCTAGATAGTTTCATGAGGTTCAAGGAAAAAACAATACAGGTAAAATATAATAATAGTTATTTATACACCAAGTTAATTAAACTATTGTTTATTTGTTCTTTGAGCAAATTAACAGGTTCAATTCACGTGGTTTATACAAAATTTTATTCAATTTTGCGACGAATACATTAATAAACAACATAACAATTATTATGCTTTGAATTTTGACGAAATATGACAGTCGCAGTTGTAAGGCTGTTTTTCGTTTGTTTGTACATAATAAAAACCTGAGAGTTATTTAAAATGTTTTTAAATCACTAGTGAATATAATTTTTTTTAAATCACTAGTGAAGAAAGATTTGCTTATGCGCGTTGTTATGGAATTAATAATTGCAATTTAAATTGTTTAAATTGAATTAAAAAAATAATAGAAAACGACTAACAACTTACTTAAACATAATTAACCTATCTATATTTACATAAGAACTAATACACAATGAGACATCATTAACCTAATTAATAATATGTATAACTCGTATTTACTCGTTATCACTAAATTCGTTCTCTGTCTGTGATGAGTCTTCTATTATATAATCCTCCATGCTAACATTATGACTAACACTACTTACATTAGAACTTATATTTACAGTAGGTGGTAATAATAATTCTAAAACTTCAGAGGGAAGTTTGCCTGTCGTTTTTTTGGGAACCTCTTTAAGACCATTAATTATAGGATCAGATGTGATTAGTAACATATTTAGTAAATCCCTATTCGTGGCAATACGTGAATGCTTTCTAGTATTATACTCCCGGAATCTTCTGCAATCTTTGTTGCGAGCTTCTTGAGCTTCCTCAGAAAGCTGCCCAATAGGCAGAATGGCCGATTTTATAATATCTGCACTGTGGACAAGAATTTTGTGCACAGTAACAGGCATGTAATACCACGAATAGAGACTTAGGTACAATTTTTTTGTGTTTTGTGCTAAACATTTGAATTTTTCAATATTAATTTCGTACCCAGAAGCTAAAGTTTTAAGTATTGTTGCAAAATTCTTGATTAGGGTCACATCTAATCCGGTAATAGCTGCGCTTAGCTCAGGGTTTCCAAAAAATCGACGTGCAGTGTTCCCGTCATTTGTATTTCCGAACCCTGGTTTTGGTTTATCTACAATTAAGCCCATTTGAACCTTAAAGCTATTTTGAATGTTGGCGGAACGTTGCTTCACATTTGCTTTGTCAGTTTCATCTCGTAGTTGCCATTTTTTAACTTCGAGGCGATAGCTTATATGAAGCAAACATTCAAACCATCGAATCCACGCGTGTAATGGAGATATACCAAAACCAAGGTTCTCCCTATTGACTACAAACTCCCTGCTGGACTCATCATTCATATATTTTGGAGTAGCTCCACAAATATAGCATTTTTGTGCCGAAGAAGTTTCGGTCATAGTGTTGCACACTTTACCGTCAATCATGGTGAAAAGTAAGTCGTGCTTGACAGATACCTCATTACCATCAATATTAGATATTGTTGATAGTAATTGGTTTATTTCTTCCAATACTTGATTGGTCTCCGTAACGGTAAAATCAGTAGTTTCTTTGGAAAAAATAAACTTAATCGGCCGACAATACAACGTAGATGATGGTCGAGGATTCTGCCAAGCAACGGTACCCCTTTCATCACGTAATTGAAGCAGCACAAACGAGAACACAAACAAAAATTCATCACTGTCTCCACTATTTGTGAATTTTTGTTTGTAAGTGCTGTGACCGGAACTTCCATCGCAACCCCACTTGCTAACAAGGGTGAATGATGAGCCAGGACAGAGAGATTTAAATACTTCGCGCTGCGCAGTAATTAAACGTTCAACCGTTTTATTTAAAACAGCTTGGAGTTTAATTTCTGCACGCGTTTCATTCACAAAAATGGATTCCTCGGGAGGGTAACAATCAGCCTTAGCCTGCCTAACACTATGGAACGAAGGAAATACGTTGTGTCCTGCTTTCAAGCTCCACTTCCGAGTTTGTTTGTATGAGTGGCTTGTACACTTCGCGTCTACATAATACGCCAAAGCCTCCTCTTTCGTTAAACACCTTTGACTTGCACTCTCACTACCAACCACACTTTTCCTCATAACCCGGCACTTTTCGCTACTGTTACTGGCATCCCTGATAACAGTAGCCAAGTTCCGGTTCCCAGACAACCGTGCTGCGATTTCACCAGCAACCGTTAATTGGTTAATGTCTCGTGATTTAAATAAGTCCTCAACTCGCCTCCTTTTCGTTTTGTTGCTTAACTGGTCAAAGCTTTTTCTTGGACGCCCAGAAGTGGAAGGCGTTCCGGATGTTGATGGCTGTGCATGGCAGACGGACACTTTAAAGTTAAAATCTCCTGCTATCCACTCTGAATATTTGGCCAGGAAGCAACCCCGGCTCCTTCCGGACTTTGTCCATTTTTCAGAAAATTTCGACCAATAACTGCTGATAAGCTTTTTTAGTTCCCTCGAAGAATCCTCAGTGATGCCTGAGAATACATATCTCGACGATAAAAAGTCGTATAATCTACTATTTTTGTTTTCTTTGGAATGTTTATGCCATTCATCAAAATACTCTATTTTTGAAATGGAAAAGACGTGCTCTGACAAAAAAAAAGAAAATAAATAGTTATGCAGAAGTCTGCACTTAAATATCATCATGGTTTGAAAGTTGACAGTTGTAGGTATCATATAACTAAATTGCAGACCGGTGACACGCGGTGACATGTACTTTCTGGCTTTATGAACATTGAAAATTGACAAAAAAATTAACTATATCAAATTGTTATTGTTTAAAAATATTTTGTGACATCTACATTCAAATTCATAATAAAATAAGAAAGGGCATACCTTTAACTTCTAAATCCATCATTAATATTTTTTAAAAACTTAAAACTCACTGACATATAAGTTATTCTGTAAATGATAAAATTGTAACCAAGCAACAATTTACTTATCATTTATTTTATTTCTCACTTGGTATCTTATCAGTGACTGAAATTAGTGCAATACAATTATTGGAATCGGGACAATGAAGTTTCCCTCTAGCAAATCAGGTAAACAATTCCAGCAAAATCGATAATCAATTTTGTCCAGCTAGATGTTCCAAATGAAACGCTGTGCGTCGTCGGTTGAAAGGAAACCGTAGATGTGCGCATGCGTCAGAACTGTCAGAACACCGCTTCCAGTAACTCTTCGTCGTCACTACTTGATGAGTCACTTTCCCATGCCAAACCACTAATAAATCTATCCATGTTGAAGATTTATTTCCAACCTCAAGACCACACAAAAATACAAAAACCCACAAACATCGCTTCACGGCCGGTCGCGCTCGCTGTCACAGTCGCATAAAAGTGAGGTTACTCATCATTGCATTTTATACATAATTATATCAAGCAGTCATTATTATTGATAAATTGTAACAAATTCTAAACAGCTATCATTTATAACACGTCAAACGAATCTGGTATTGTACTTTTTAATGTAATATTCCTGTAACATCTCTTTCAGAGGTGATTTACTCTGCAAAATTTATAATTCCCGCGCTGTGGCAGCGACATCTTCGAAACTTTAATTTACTAACAAGGAGCAAGACGAATTTGATTGGTTACAATCTCAATCGCCAGTGTTGCCAACCTGAAACAACGTGGGTCAACCGAGACTTTTATAAAACCGGCCCTAACTCTTACACATTTCTTTGATGTCATTATAGTAGGTATACAAGTTCACTCATTGAAACTTTAATTTCAACTGAATGACAGTAGACTGCACGTACATTATACATTTTGTTATAATGTAGGTTTGAACAGGCATAAATATGTAGATTGCTGTGTATCACTTACCTGACAAGTTATAAAAACTCTAAGCCAAATATTACAAGTTGAGACTTGTTTTATACAAAAGATTAGTCAATGGGCTTGGGAGACCCCGTTTATGTAAATGCAGGCAAATAATGAACACAATTTTTTTTTTCTGAAAAAAGTTAAGGGTTTTGAATCAGAAGAGAGTTATAAAACGGTGTCTAGAGCATACCTAAACGCTCAATGCGATTGAAAATATTTTAAGCAAACAGTAAATAACCAAATGTCTCTCTGGGCCTGAGAGGCCCGGTTTATGCATCCTAGGGTTAGACCAAATAATAAAAACTGCGTTATAATACACTTTCGTTTTAAAAAATAAAATTCTAGAGTTGACAATAGCCTTTTAATTTAATCTTAAAATGTGGGAGGTTTTTCTGCTGGATCCGGTATAAATATCTGCTTTGCACACAAGTTCATCAACAACTGCTTTGCACTGTTAACTTCCTAAGTTTAAATATTATGTCATTAAGGCAGACAATAAGTCAGCGATCTAATCTAATCTCTGAAAAGCAACTTATTATTGATTGATGCAAGCTAATTGACGAAGCTCATTTTGATACATAGTCTACTAGGTTTAACATAAATAAGAATAGTTCAACTAAACAGAGTAATCTTAAATAATGAATTAAAAACAGAGAATGTAAGCTGCTTGCTTGAGTCACAACCCCTAGGTAACTTCAGCCTCTTTCCAATATGTAAATTTACCTGAACGGGACCGGTGCTTTTAAGCTGAGTTACAAGTAGCTTGTAAATCTTTGACTATAATAACATTCATGTTCTCTCTAAATGTACAGTGTGTTGCAAACCCATAGATACATTTTAATTTTTTTCCACAATAGGAATAAAAAGTGTTTTAAGGCTGATTAATTATTTTCTGTTTAGGATCAGTATCAGTTCTGCTACAGAGCTGCACTGGAGTACCTGGGTTCTTTCGATCACTACACCAACTGATGGTAGCTTGAAAATGGAGGGCAGTCTCGATTTGGATAGACAATAACTGCCATTCGTTATATATTGTGCTGATTTGTTGATATTTCTAGCAACTACTGCCAACTAAGACATTCTCGTGAGGCTACGTTTAAATTAAAGAATAGTGAAATATAAATTAATAAAAAAATAGTGTGCAAAATATGTGTGAACAACGTGCCTACATATTTATTAAAAACATATTTGTTCAATAAAATTGGCTAAAAATTGTGCACAATTGTTCCAGGACGTTTAGGTATTGAATGATATTCTAAAAGTTTTGTACTTTACCACTGTATTTAATTTTGTATCATTAGCAGCTACGCTTGTTAGATACCTCATATACATATCGTGTTTCTTCTCTGCATTTTTTTTATGAAGCAATTTACTAGTTTAAGATTGAATTTTTGTATTGTATTTCGTACAATTAATTATTGTAATTTTTATATATTAGTGTCGTTCATAAGTTTATAGAGAATGTTAGGTTAACTAACATAACGACTGAAATATTTAGGATTTATTTTTAGTGGTAGCATGAGGACTTAAATTTTTCTCATTTGTAACCGTGTCCTTGTGTTTGTCATTGTTTGTTTGCAGTCCTCAAGATATAACCCGAAGAAGTCAAATATATGCTGGATTCTGTCAGAATAATGTAAAACTAGATTTTATAGCACATTTACGCAAACCAAACTTTTGCCTTGGTAACTATTGCTAAAACGGTGAACGCCTTTGGGAACTTCTATTGTAAAAGTTTTAATTGACAAACAACCAGGAATGCTATTTTAAAGTTATCTGCTTGTACTTGTGTGGCCATACTTGTAGATTAAAGTAAAACTGTAAAAATAAAATCTTACTAGTTTTGTAAATCAGGCTGTGGTAGCTAATATTTCAAACAGTAAACTGAAATTTTAACAGAAAGACCTTTGAGAATTGCCCTAAGAAACATGCTATAAGTAAGGCCGCATAAAATTAATTCTATTGAAGATGTGACATAAGAGTGAAATGTGGAATAAGATTTTTCACCGATTCTATTTGTAACCAAAAATATTTATTGTTCATCATTTTCGTACATTTGTTGTTTATTGATGTGGTCTGGAAACGCGTTAAATATTTTGTTGACCAAATCCTACAGAAAAAATTCTTAACCATCAAATTGGACGACAATATCATGTAAATTTGATTATGAGAATTTGATCTGATGTTTTATTCTAATTTTGATTATAAAAAATTATATTTTTGAATGACATATTAGATGACCCAAAATTTTGCTGATCTCTTCCCCATATTTCTGGTGTTCTATCACTTTTTCTACTCCGTAATACCATTGCCATGTACAATTTGTAATTACTATGCTAATTAAAGATAATTAGTAACCCACGATATTAGTACTTAGACTGATTTCCATCCTTTAAGTTCTTATTTTGGACTGAGATCTGTTATATTTTGTAAAATAAAGCAAGTGTTGTAGCACATCGATGAATATGAATATTGAAAATAAAACTCTAGATTTTAATACACAAAGTTATTTTTCAAAATGACTACCTTCGTCCTATCCTGCACTCATTGTCTAACCTACATCTTAATATTCAAGATCAGTGCGGGAAAACAACAGAAGGTTCTAAGTAGCATTACGGGCCAAATGAGCTTTTTCGTCGGACCGCAACAGGAAAGATGGAAGTGCTTTCGACTTAGATCAGCGAAGTTTCCGAGAAATGCTTAAGGGAAGGAAATCTAACGTAGTATACAGGGTAAGTCGAAATTAATAGGCGCCACCGTCCAGGTTAAAGCTGAATGCAGGTTCTCGAGGAGGACCGAGAAACCAGCAGCTTACGGGAATTGAACTCACCTTTATTGAGCCTCCTCTTGTATATAATGTTTACAAAGTTCATGCACATAATAAAATACACCGGAATAAAAGATCGTACTACATTTTAACTGCATCCAAATTTATTGAGTAAAATATAGCAAATGAATTAAACTGTTCTATTTCTTAGTTACCAACAAAGCACTGGTAAGCAGGCGAAAACAATCACTGTATAGTACATTGGCAAACTTTACCTTAGTTTTCTTCGGTAGGGAGTAGAGAGAGAGGCACAATTTGGGGTGTTCCCAGGTCCTTGAGAAGCAGACAAAAATCGCAAGTACGTCCCTGAAGGTTGGATTACGACTTTCTTCGGGAAACGGGAAATTTCGGGTGTTCTTGCAGTCCGGAACAAAATCTTCGTTGAACGAGGTTTGAATGGGGCAACAGCTTAGGGACCATTTACGGGGTTAATGGCTGTAATCCGACACAGGTCAGAAAACAATTTCAGTAAATTGTCTTTGCTAAAGGGCAATACTCTGCTAGTATTTAATTCGACTCAATGTCGAGAATATTCTGGCTCAGGCAAGAAAAGTGATACGGTAACTTATGTCAGCAAAAGCGCTTGCAAAAAACTCCGGCTCAAAACCACGTGCGTTCATCCTCAGAAGCTTGAGCTGACTTTTGCAGCAGTTGTCGTCGGCTCTGAGGTCTTAGCAAGCAATCGGGTCGAAAGGAGGTCTTAAATCGACTCCAAAAAAAAAAACGCGACGAAAATATACAGCAGGGAAGTATTTCACCATAGTACAAAATATATTGCAAAAATTCTAAACAAATTAACACGTAGGGCTCCCTCAAGGGCAGGAAATTTCCAGCGAGCGTTCACAGTCAGGTGCGTAGACAAAATATGCATCGGCAGTTCTGTAGAATAACAAAAAAACGGTCCACTAAACTGTATTCGGGAAATAATGAGATAGTAATCGGCAACGGAGCGGTCAATAAAATAAAAATTTAATCTGTAAGAAACGGCAAAATCAAACGAACGTAACAGTAGGTAGGCGTATCTTACTATTGAATTTATTAAATAATTGTTTTACCGCAAGTCTAACGGGAGCTCGCAGTGCATTCTAACGCCAGGCGCCGCCTTCGTCGTTATTTGCACAGGCTTCGCCTTTCGTCGTTATTCACGCAGGCTCCTCCTTCTTTTCCGTGGGCCTTAACTGCCCCGGGTATCAATTGGCGCCCAACGTGGGGCCTGATTCAGACAACAGGCGACAGCGAGCCGCCGACCCGACGTCATGAGACACGCCTCTGGAGCCGGCAACAGTCCGACATGGCTGAAACTAATTCGTCCAACGCCGCCGCCGCCAACAGCAACAGCGACTCATGGAGCGAATCAACAAATACTTCTCGGAGTACACAACCGAGTGGCGCCCAACAACAATTAGAAGACGTAATAGCGACACGTCTCCACAACAGAACATTGACGCTTTCTCTGGCACCTGCGCCAACGCCGCCCCCTACTGCAACACGCAGGGCACGGACCGCGAGGATCCGAAGGAGTTCTTGCGGCTGCTAGATCTACACGCCTCCCAACATCAAGTCCCCTCTGAGGAGAGGACAGATATCGCCACCGCACGGCTGCGCGAAACCGCCGCCGCTTGGTGGGAGCCACTAAAGGGCCTTCCCATCCCCTTTGAAGAATTCCAGGAGCGGCTTCTGCACAAGTTCAACAGCCCGGCGGTGCTGTAACGACTGAGGAACCTGCTGTTCGACAAACCCCAAGGGAACGAAGCCATATACGTTTTCCTCGCGGGGAAGCGGCAGCTGGCCAATCGCCTCCAGGTTCCATCCAACCGCTGACGGAGCTTGTGAACCCGTCCATCCGACCCTGGCTGCGGTACCCAGTACCTACCACCATAGTAGAATTGGAGAGGCGAGCGGAAGAAATCGAAGCAGACGTTCGAGCGGCTAAGCCAAAAGCCGCCGCCAGCGCACCACCCCGGATAACGAACAGGGAACCGATGCCACCACGGTGCCACTACTTCCCAGGGGTCCACTACCATCGGGACTGCCCAGTTCTGGCGGACCGCCGAAGCCAGCACCAGCCACCGCCAGAGCCCGCTCACCAGGCCGCCTTCTTCATGGAGGCACCGCTGGAACCCTCGACCGGTCCGGGAAATGGACCGTCGGACGCCACGCCGCCGCCACCGACGCCGCCGCCGACGCCCGACCAGAAGGACAGTAACGCTTGCGCAGGCCGGCAACGGGTGCTTCCTGCCGCGGATCACCGTTGCCATCCACGGGGTACCCCACCCCGCGCTGTTGGACACCGGCGCCAGCCACAATTTCCCACGAGTCGATCTAGCGGTTAGCATCACGGCTCTTCCAGCGGTGCACCAGGCGAACCTTGCAGGGACCCAAGCCACCATGGAAGTGATGGGAACGACCAGCCTGCGCTACGAGATCGGTAACGACACACTACGGGCACAACACCCGCCGGATGGGGCAACGTACCAGTTCCGTGTGATGCCGTTCGGGTTGAGCAGTGCGCCTGCTACATTCCAGAAACTAATGACCTAGGAAGTGTCTACCTGGATGATATCATCGTATACTCCGACAACTGGGAGGACCACCTGCGACACCTTAGGTTGGTGTTCGAACGCCTGCAGCTGCACAACCTGAAGCTAGCCTTAGACAAGTGCCGTTTTGGGGTGCCCACCATCACCTACCTACGGCACATCATCCGGCCAGAAAACCGGCCCCTGCCCGAGCACATAGAGCGGCTACGGTGTGCGGACATACCGAGAACCAGGAAACAGCTCCGCAGTTTCCTCCGTCCAAAATAAACAACTTCGAATTGAGAATGAGAGTTTCATTTTAAACATAGAATATCCAGTGAGTTTCCGTGGGTCTTAACTGCCCCGGGTATAAAGAATATCCAGTGAGTTTCCGTGGGCCTTGTGTTTTTAATTTGTTCTTAAAGTTTCTGTTTATACACATTTAGGATACCAAAAAAATAGCCGACAGCGCCCTCTACAATATGCAAAAGTGCCTATACGTCGAGAAGGTTCGGCTGAAGTGGATGTGTACCAATTTTCAGGTTTACCCGCCATTTTGTTTCTGAAATATACTCAATGTTAAAAATATTTTTCTCTTTCTTAAGGCACCATAACTTCTTAAGGCAGTACTTTTGTACTAACGTCAGTGGCAGCTCGCCAAGTGAAGTAGGTGAAGTGCCTCTTCACCTAAAATTTTTATTCAATTGCGAATATTTATTTAAATTACATAACAAATTATTTACCGGCATTACACCTATTATACATAGGGGAGTCCGACTCGGGTGCTCGAACGGAATGGACGTGTTTGGCCGCGTCTCCGCGCGAAAAAACTGCTAATAAGTGGGCCTGAACAGGCACGCTTTGAGTTTTTTTGGGCGGGCTGCTGGGGTTGTTTCGGTGCGAGAATCGAGTGAAGTGTATAGACAATCGAGCTACCCTGCGATCACTTGCTTACCGGCGCGGCGAACTGATCAAATAGCGGGGACCGGAGAAAGGAGGCTCTGCGTGTTCTCGTGCGGATGGGACGATTCGGCGAGGCTTTTCCGGGAAGTATTCGGGGTGCAGAAGATCATACTATAAAGATAAGTGGCCTTTTGTAGTATTGTAGCTTAATAGAATTACAAAAATGGAATAAAATTGAAATAGAATTTCAAATGGGTGAGGGTATAGGGAAGGGAAGCAACAAACAAACCTTTCAGAGATGGCATGTAAGCCGACCCCACTTGGGACTGAAATTCTTGGTAAATTTCAAATCAACATAAATACTGATTTAACGCGGCGGTACAAGGCAAACGGAATATCGAAAACGTTGGTATTTATTACAAGATTATCATTTCAATATCAATTTTAAACAATTGTGGATGTGAGCATCCCAGCGTATTGCAGTTTTATTACTAAGAGCAATGTAAACATTTTCAATATTATTACTCTGTACGATTCACACAGATGCTGGAGATTGCCAATAATATTAATTATTTCTTTTATATTATTAGGATTATTAATTATCGTAGTCATCGATAGTCTGTTCATCCTTACATAATTTACTAACTTGCATTTAATTGCAAATTTCCATGTTAGTTTAAACCTAAAAATTTTATTGTTACAAAACATTACTAGGATTTGTATTAAGTTTTGGATGTTTTGGGCGTCGGATCTATATTTAACTAATGAAAAATATTAGCACAAAATTTTTCGGTGTAAACGTTTTGAATGTAACACGGTCGCTCGGATTTGGATTACATTGTTTATATGACGGGAGTCGGATATGTACTTGATGTGTTGGACGGCTCACTGCATCGGGACGTGACTGCGGGGCGAATGTTCTACGAGGACCGGCCAGCCAGCCTCTACAGCAAGCTTAGGTCATGCAGCCGGAGGAAAAGAAGATCAGAAGACCGTGCTCCGCGTGGAATATGTCATTCGAGAGGGTCATACAGGGCACCGGCATGCCTAACGAGACATGGGAGGACTGGGCGCAGAGAGGAGAGGATGTCCGACGAGAGGTAAGACGAGTATACGGGACGGCTAGGGAAAAGCTGAACGTTCAATCCCGAAGCAAACGGCCAACTCAGTGGAAACCGAATGGAAATCAGGGCGGTAAATCTCCAGTAGTTAGTTAGTCATTAGGCACCTATGATAGGAGCACTCTGTTAACCGTACACATTAACTAGATAAGGCCTACGAACACTGTACATCTCGATCCCCAAGCTATTCGGCTCAGAGGTCTAATAGCCTAAAGGGCAGTTTAAATCAGTCAGGGAGTACCTTTTAAGAAGATAAATGTGAACTCAGAACATTGTGAAACTTTGCTATCAAAGTTAGTAGGTTCAAATGCTTCAGAGCATAACGGTCCGGGTACGTACTCAACAACCCATTGATGCGTATCTTACTAACTACCCGGTGTTGCAGCAGCGGTGTCTTGCGGTATGCATTGCAGACATGCTAACGTTGTGCAATGCCCCACCCGATCCCACCCTATCCTTGAATCCCTACCCACCTACTGGCATGGGGTGGGCCTGGCGTATCCAGGATCGGCTCTTGAGTCAGCACCATGTCACATGATGATGATGGCATTACACATATTATACATATATTATGTATGGCATACATACTCGCAGATACAATAAGCTTAGTGAAAACAAACACATTACATTTTTTCTGGTCCCCTTGTATTTAAAATTTAATTTTTAAATACAGTCCGTCGAGCGTGAACACAGTGGCCATAATAAATCTTACCTACAACACTCGTGCGATTGTAGTGAAGAGTCGGCCTCAAACGTATTTCAACTCTGCACTTATACCACGGAACAAGGCATAAATGACATGCCTTGTTCCGGCTTATACCTCCGTTGCCATGCTAACTCCTACGTCAATGCCTACAATTGGTTCACGGTGAATCGTTGCAATCAGCCGCTGAACGGCATGTTCGGGTTTGACCGTAGGTTTTTAAACGATTTCAACAATTTTGAATTCACATTTTTAGCTGTAGTATTTAATGATATTTTCTCTATATTGTCTCAGTTACATATTATTTGATGTTCTTCAAAAGAAATCATTGGATATTAATTTTTGTGTTACAAAAATAAATAAAACTATTGAACTATTAAAAAGTAAAAGAAATTACGATTTCTTGGTACACTCTTCGAAAAGACTAAGGAAATAGGAATAACACAAATCGATATTCCTAAGCGCCCTAAGTGGGAATACGCTATACAAATAATGACATTAGAAGAAAATATAGAACTTTGTTTTATGAAGTACTGGATCACATTGTAATGGAAATGGAAGTAAGGTTTCAAGACAGCGATAAGTTACAATTCATGTCTTTGGCTGATACTACGAAATCGGAAATTCGAAAAATATGATTCGTGTTCTCCGTCTAAAGCATTTGAAAGTTTAGGTCAATTTTATGGCAAAATATTTACAAAAAGTCAGTGTATTAAAAACGAATTAAATCTTCTTTATGCCGATGAAAGTTACCCCAATCTACAGACCCAAGAATTACTAGAAAATCTCAATTAGAACAAAGAAATTTTTACCGTAGCATACAAATTGTTTTGCCTCATATTAACTATTCCGTCGACAAGTGCATCAGTGGAAAGAAGTTTTTCTTGCCTTAAACGAATAAAAACGTACTTAGGAAATGCAGTATCTCGAGATAGGCTTTCTTCTTTGGCAAATATTTCAATTTAAAAAGAACTCTTATTAGAACTAATAAAAATCAACTATTTTACGAACACATCATAAATAATTTTGCTGTATTAAAGGACAGAAGGATAGACTTGGTCTACAAAAACTAGGTAAGTTGACATTGAATTATATTTTTTCTATTTGTTATTATTAGAGTTATTGTAATGGCACTTTACCTATTTTTTACTCGCGAGCCGCCACTGTTATTAAGAACACAAATGTAATACACGAATAAAAAATAATGAACAAAGAAGATCTTAAGAAGACAGGAAAAATTATTCTATCAAACACACAAACTCGACTGTCACTAATACGATAAAATATTTGCAACTGGATTCAATTGTTTAATGTTTTTTGTTTTTTAACGTCAAACATTGCCACTTGCTCTAATTATCAATAATAGACGACCATTAACCGCCAAATACAATCATATATGCTTTACATTACAATATCCCTATTCATTTTTGAGTAGTATATTTGCCAAACAAAATTTTTCGTAAAAATTTTCGACTATGTACCTAATCATATACAGAAATGAAATTTTTATTTTTCATCGGTACTCTTTTATTAGTAGTTTAGGTAAGAAAGTTTAGGGTAAGTATCAGGTTTTTAATATATGAGGGTGGTTTTCTCAATTATTGTCCCTGACATAGAAGGCAGTGACCGACAAATGAATACTTTTTTCCTAGCAACGTCAGTTATTGACAATATATGCCAAATCGCAGGTGCCTATCTTCTTGTTTATAAAAGTTATACATTTAATATTACGGTGGTGCTGGTGATTATGTTGAAATGGAAAAATTCGAGACAAGGCTATGTTAAAATATCGTTTTAAGAAGGGTTTATCACCGCAGGAAACTTATAACGGCATTATCCGGAGCGTTGGGTGATTCTACCCCGTCATATCAAGTGCCGGGATTTCAAATTAGGAAGGAAATCGTTTCAACTTGCACCAGGCACTGGACTACTAGAAACGCTGTCACTCTAGAAAATATTGATTTGGTCCATGATATGGTACTGAGTGATCGGAGAATTACCGTCAAAAATTTTGCACCAGCTATTGGGTCTGAAAAAGTCTGCGCACGATGGATTCCGAAAATGTTGTCACATGATCAGAAGCGGGCCAGCTTTCTCACTGTTGCGAGCAATTTGAGATTAATGGACATGGATTTGGATGAAAAATTTGTAAGTGTAGATGAAACCTGGGTTCATCACGCTCCCGCTCACAAAAGCTGTGATTCTATGGCTGCTATCCACATTACTGAATTTGAAATTTTAGAACAACCCCCATATTCAACAGATCTGGCCCCCAGTGACTTTCACCTGTTCGCGGAATTAAAACAACATCTTCGGGTAACTCATTTTTCGGACGATGAAGATGTGATGGCTGCTGTGAATGAGTGGTTTGCATTGCAGAACAAGAAGTTTTTTTTATAAAGGCATTCAAGCTCTGCATCATCAATATACTAAGCGTATTAACCTTTTAGAGGATTATGCTGAGAAATAAAGTGGTTTCAAATGTCTAAGTCATTTGCTTCTATATCAGGGACAATAAATGATCAACCACCCTTGCATAAATATTAAAAAAAATTAACCTCAAAATTTAACATGAAGCAACCCTTGTTCCAAGGAAAGAAACAATAATTTTTTCAGCATTGCATCTTATTTCAATGATTTCAAAGACTAATAAATCCTGTGTAGCTGACTTCACATTTCAACTTGGTGTACAAATAGAAACGGTTTGGTATTTTAGCTATCTTACCTTCTCACTCTGTTTAATATTCACTAAACAATAACAAGGACAGAAAGAAAAATGCTGACTGAGCTGAATAAACTGGCACGTTGATAAGCGCGAATGTTTAATGTTTATAATACAAAGTATTTGAGATTATGTTCTACTTTGCTGGTATACCAAGCTGAAGAAAAGTCGCGTGATGCACTAGCCTAGAAGTGTTTACACTTCCCGTGGTTCGGGGCTCACATTAAGCTGTAAGTCCTCTATGTCTATGGCACTCTAAACGTGTAACATAAGCATAGGGGAGAAGATCGCTACGTCTCGTAAGAGATGAAGTCGAAAATTAGTTGAGGTTATGTTTGCATAATTTCAAACAAGTCCATTGGCATCTAGGAACAGACGCAAAATAGTTTTATCAATCAGAATAGACGAAGCAGCATACATTTGAACGCCTGTTTTTTAATTTTTCATATGCACTCTGTATACATTGATTTTTTCGAAAACCAATCTACTATGTAAAAATAAGTTTGAGTGTATCTGTGTTGACTATTGTTTTTGTTGACATGTGTTAGGTAGGTCTATAGATTTAGTTTGGGTATAAACTGTATATATTTTGGTGATTCAAATAAATAAATGTAAAGTGTTCCTTTAAAGTGTAACAATATCTGAGTTAAATCAACATTTGCCATGTGTGCGCAACTAATTGAGAATTCTAGGGTCGCATTCTTGACCTCAAGAGGGCGAACATACGGAGCAGACGCTTTTAAGTAAGGGGCCGGACGAAAGAAAGCCCGTGTATGAGGTCGGAGATGGTTATGACATCTTGTTGGGGTTGCATGTGTTATGGATGTAGCTAGCTGATTATTATAGTGCACTAGTGTATTGAATATTCTGGTATGTAGCTACAATTAGATAAAGTGTAATTGCTGATCAGTATTGCTCGTTATATGAGTGCGGTTGTGATTGAAAGCTCTTCGAGTTTGGCCAGGTGATACTGAAAGCTTGTAAAAGTGTGGCTAGCCACGGTGTTTTAAGGAATTGCTAGGGGCGGTAGACTCCAGAATCCTGTGTTACATGTTTCGTGTTGGGCAGTTCGCGCGGTTGTCACAGAGACATAGGTGGATGGTATTCCTTCCCCTATTGGCACCTTAGGGTGCACAGCATTGTACACGGGGCAGTAGGCTCCACGGGACAGTAGACTCCAGAATCCTGTGACATATACGTTCTAAGCAATTCAATGTGTGTCACAGAGACATAGGTGGCGGGTACTCCTCCCCTATTGACTCTTTCGAGAGTGCGCCAGAGCTACTGGTTTTCAAGTGTTCAAATGGTATTAAAACAGAAGTAATTATCTAATGGACAATGATGTGGAAGTTAAGAATCACTGAGCGGACCAGTCAAAGGGTTAATTATTCCATCCGAGTGTTACCAGTAAACTGCCCGTTCAACGGAGTGAAGGTTGTGGCCCCCCGGTGAGTTACACTACAGTCCTTAATAATTGCAACATTTTGGGAAGTCCTTTTATTTTTCATGTTTCCATATGTGGTGTCACTTATTTGTGACCCTTGTCTGTCAACCTTACGATAAGTATACAAAAAATATGTGAAGCTTGGTTTCTTTGAAACAATCGTATTTGCGAGTTGAATAAAAACATTCAGCAAAAACGCTCCATGTGTGCTGTTTTGATTGACTTCAGCCATTTGGCCCTAAGAAACTCCAGGAATATAGTTCCGTATAGCTCATCATCACTAATTCAGTAAATTTCAATACTTGCTTACTTTACGACTTTAACATTGTGCAAAAAAGAAAAAGTATGGATCTATTTGCAGATATCAGGGACAATAAATGACCACCCACCCTCGTAATAATGTATCTGCCAGAAGAAATAAACATAGTTTTGGTAATACCATTAACACAAACATTTGTTATGTAAGTAGTTCAAAAAGTATTATTAGGAAATATTTTTTAACGATAAACATTTACTGTTTTCTACAGTGAATTCCATGTACATATCATATTTTTTTATCGAAGCTAGTCGCCGTATCTACTACAGGTCAAAGGAAAACGATATTTTGAACTATTTTAATGGCAACTAGTTACAAAAACAATTGATTACTGGGCTAAGGAAGGACATTTGAAGTTTCTTAGTGTCATTTAGTTTCCTACTACAGAATTAAGAATATCATAGCGTGTCAATTATATTGAAAAAATAATTTCTATTTAATAATAATGAATTTCATTTTCATAGGAGTTTGTGTCTTATTTGCCACAATTAGTAACAATGGTGAGTATTGATTAGATTTTATTTAAATAATAAATTGGAAATAATTCACAAAAGTTTACAACTGCAATGCAAATTTTATAAATTCAAACTAATTTATACAAAGACAGTAATATTGCGTCTTTGACATTAATTTTGGTACATATATTTTCAAGCAGAAGTTATTTATCAATATTTTATCTACATAATGAAATTAATTCTTTTTGTTCAACTGTTTATGAGTTATAATGTTGCAATTTTTTAAAATATAATCGTTATCATTTTCATTTTTTATATAAAAGTAATTTGTTTTCGTACAGGCATGAAAATATTATGGGATTATATATACAGGAAGGCCCACCACACACAATATCTCGAAAAAGATGGGTAGTATGAAAGCCTAATTTGGTGGACCGGTATGATGGAGAATGCTACGTTTATTTATACATTTACATTATTCTTCAGATATTCCGTTTCCTGTCATGTGACAACAACTTTAAAATTTGGAGATATGGGGTATATAAAATTTTAAATGGGACACCCTATATATCATTAACTCTTTACAAAGTTAAATTATAAGACGATTTCAATGGTACGATTATTTATTAGTTACATTTTAAAAATAGGGAAGTACACTGTAGTTTATTTCCTAGTATTTTATTAGTAAATGCAAAATCAACGTATGATAATTGTATTTATGAAGGTGGACATCAATTTGAACATCTCCTTCACTGAAATTTTCTCTCTGCTCGTTTACTTTTTATCTTTTTTCTTATTTTTTGTGTTATATGGTAATTTTGCATTTATGAATAAAATACTAAAAAATAAACTGCAGTGTACTATTATATTTTAAAACTTAATCCTAATAAATATGATACCATTGAAATCGTCTTATAATTAGCTTTCCAAAGAGTTAATGATATATGGGTTGTCCCATTTAAAATTTTAAGGTAGTCACGTGAGTCAGTATTCTCCATCATACCTGTCCACCAAATTAGACTTCCATACTACTAATCATTTTCGAGATATTGCGTGTCCAAATCGTCGTGGGCCACCCTGTATCAAGAATTCCATTCTAAATCAATAAAGTTTTTAAAACAAAGTAAAATGATCACTCCAAACATACATAAGAACCATTGCGTAAAGCTAGTTCGCCATTTTATAAATATTACAAAAATCAATACATATTTACATACATAGTCCATAGTCTTGTACCTATTCGGTGTCGAGGTTTGAATGGTCACATAACCTGGAAAACGTGTACCACTCTTTCCTGTTCTGTGCATTTTCTCTTGCCTACTGCTACGAAGCATCATTTTCTCTAAACACTTCAACCACTACTTCGTTCCACGTCTTTGATGACCTTCCTCTGAATTTCTTTGCTGGTTAGTTTTGCCTGCCGTAGCTCCACAACTTGCCTTTTCTTATTAATTATACTGATGTGAAACCACCATCTAAGTCTCTCCTCTATAATTTTTTCTTGCATGATAAACTACAATTAAATTGCCCCTGATACCGGTATTTCTGTATCCCTTCTTGTGACACCTTCCACTATTTTGAGATACTTCTTTTCCACTGCCTGAATTCTGCTTTTGAGCCTGTTTCAAAGGATTCCATATAATAATGTTGGGGTGTAAACCGTTTTGAATATCTTCATCTTGGTTTCCTTCGGCGCTGCCCTTTTGTTGATGAAGCTTCTACTCAATGCCTGGTACAATTACACTGGAGGCTCTGTTTTATTGTTTACATCGTTCTCGTAACTTTCTCTACTATCAATCACAGTGCCCCAGTAGTTGAGGACTTTCCTCCTGTGACTTTTCTTATTCGCGTGCCATCTAGTATAGCTATAGTAGTAGCTGACCCTTCTTCTCTTTGGAAACTACCAAGATGGTCGTTTTCTTTGTGTTTGTTTTCAACTTTTTTGCCTTAAGTGCTTCATTCCATGGGTACTTCTAAGTTCTTCTGTAAGCTTTGTTCAGTATTCGCAAACAATATACATCATCTGCAAACGCACATTCTGATATTGTTACCAGTTGCATATTTCTATAGCCTATATGGAGTTTTTTCATTCTTGATCTTTTCTAAACAAATCCAAAGAGTTTGTTTTGGATTCTATCGAACGCTTTTTGTACGTCGATAAAACTAACATGTATATTTTGCCTTATTATGTCGTATTGCTTTTACGGATATATGGTCTTGTGTGTTGCGTCCCATTCTAAATTCATTTTGTGAGTCTTCAAGTTGTGGTTTCACTATTCTTCGGAGCCTTTTTTCTAATATTCTTTCGTACAATTTCCCTAGTACGGTTAATAAAGATATGCTCCTGCAGTTTTCACAAGTTTCTGTTGTCCCCTTTCTTGAATATCGGCACTATTATAGCAATTGCTTATTCGTTCAGCTAAAACCAGTCCTCCTTCTCCCATGCATTTCAGCATTTCTGGTGTAATTCCGTCATGGCCCACAATTTTCACTATTTTTATCTTGCTCAACCCCTCCACGATTTCTTTTTCTTATGTTTTTTTCCTCTTCTGTATTCTCTTCATTCAAGCTTGTCTTTTCTGTATTGTTCTTTTATCGTCCTCTCATCGGCTTGCTTTTGCTTTTGTGTCTCTGTTCCTAGTAATTTTCTGATATAATTTTCCCAATGCTTCGTAATTTCGTGTCTGGCTGACACGTACACCTATATTATCAACACAAACCCTACAATTACTATGATTTGCTGTGGTAACAAAATGAAATTCCCTCGTGTTTAAATCAAAGGAATTTGTGGTTAGTGATCGTGAATTACACCTTTTCACAGTGTACGAAGCTAAGTTTTAATAGACTCGACGGCGGCCGGTTCCGAGCCAGACTTCCAGTGCTACAATCGCCGTAAATAGCTATCAGAATACACAATCTGTATGTATGAATGTAAGAATTTACGTTATTCTAAATTCAAACAGGTGATTTATCAATAAATCATTGCTCCTGGAATTCACTCAATCTACGCGATTCGTAACAGTTCAGTTTCGAACAAATAAGTTCAGCTTTACTTTGCTTAGTTTATTACTATTATACTAATCTGGCTTGTATATTGAAATCTCGGGTTCACGGAAAGTTCTCTAATTAGCTGACTAAATTTCCTCCAGTCTTTCTAAGTAGAAAACGGACTTTAAATTTTCTCCCACAAATTTGCACAAATTAATTCTCCGCGACAGAATCTGTGGATAGCTTTGAATTATTTGAAATGCTCTAAAGCAAATCAAAATTCACTAACGGGACTCACAAGAATTTGGCGTTTCGTGAAATTCCTCCACGAATCAAGACAAATCTTGTACAGGGTGTTCAATCAACAAAAGTGGGTATTACAATTGAGATACGGCACCAATTCGAACACTGATTCTCTCAACTATAATAACCTTTATACAGAATTA
Source organism: Limonius californicus (assembly GCA_014611495.1). Lineage (NCBI taxonomy): Eukaryota > Metazoa > Arthropoda > Insecta > Coleoptera > Elateridae > Limonius > Limonius californicus. Next base: position 34,476 of record JABXWE010015689.1, read on the forward strand.
TTTATTGTAGTTCTCTCAATTCAAACACCGGAGAACAGCCGATAAATATGTCTGCACAGGGAAAACGTACAACAGGGCACTCAAATAAACAAGCAAAGCAAGTCAACTGTTTATCTCTACTAACTTTACTGTTAAAAATGTCCTGGCAATTCTAGCGTTTTCGAACGGTGGTACGCTGCTTGAATCGACCCCAAAGGCTACCTGCTCTCGCTGTGCACTGGCTCGCCTTGCTTCGGACACGGTCACTAGAAAATCAAAATAATTAAATGTGTGAATACAACTGTAAAACACTGGAAAAATATGAATTCACTTTTAGGTAATTATTAGGAATTGTTAAACGGATTTCTACTATTCTGGTTATTTATAGGAACGGATTTTTAAACACTGGAAACTTTAAGAATATTCTTAAAGAAAACGGCGGTATATTTTCTGACTTTTGAGGGAATCAAGAGCCAGGAAAATAAAGATGATTTAAATGGCTGGGCGGACGGTTTTATAGGAAGCACTTTTCCACTTCCGTCATGCGCGCTCCCCTCTCGGCTGGAGAAAGGGACGCTTGTTCTCGGCTATTTTACGTCACGGTGGTTCCAGATGTATGTTATTGAAGCCCTTATCTTCAAAATGTTGTTACTTTGTGGACTTGGTAATTAAAACCCAATTATTCACTAGACAACATTTTAGGCCCGTTACACTGTGAGAACTTTTCCACTGTCATCCTTCATTTGTTTTAATGGCTGTTGTTTTTCTTTCTTCGTTCCTTTTAGCACTTTGTAAAATAACTTCTGGTTTTCTTGGTTATTTTTTTCTATCTGCCTGCCAAGTTTTTCCCATGATTCTGTTTAGGCTTATAGAATTAAATTCTTGGCCTTCGCTCTCTGATTTTGATATTTGTCATACGCTTCTTCTGTTTTTATACTAAGCTACTGTTTCAATGATTTTTCTTTCTTATATTTATTTCTTTATCCCTTCATCACATTCGCTTTCTATTTTGCTGCTTTTTAGAAATACCGCACACCTGTTCTGCTGATTTGAATAGTACTTTCTTGAAAGCTTTTCTACTGTTTTTTAGGACCAATTCAGGTTTTATCCGTTCTAGATACTCCTGACTCAAGTGTTTATCCTTTAACTTAGTTTCTTATAATTTTCTTCTTTTTGTCGTAATTATTTTTTTGTACAGACTTATGACGAGCTTAGTCGGGTTCCTGATTTGACCAACTATTTTAGGACCACAGTATAAATTTATTAAGAGAATTCTAATTAACTAGTCCACTTATTCTTGTAACGCCAGTTGCATAATCTAATTTATGTTCATAGATTTATAGATTAGTAATCATAATATTTTTAAGGCAACGTGAAAACGTCACTCCAAAAATCGGTAAGAACAATTAAGTTTGTTCACCATTTTATAATTATTTCAAAGATAATAACAATCATTAAGTTCTAACGTACAAATAGCGTAAACTAATCTAAAAATTTACTCCTCTAAGCACTCACATAACCTTACATTATTCGATAATCAAGTTTTATGAAAACATTTTAGTAGTTCTGTATTAGACATGCTATAAGTTACCAGCCATTAGTTAAATACTTCGATTAACGCTATTTATGAACAATAAACACAAATACGCATATCAATGTTATCGGAAGATGGATGCCGTATTTTTCTGGAACAAACACTTTTTAAATGTTAAACAAATATCTTCTTAAAATTTTATATGTAGGAGTAAAAGTTACATTTCTTGTTACAAAAATTAAAACATTATGTAGAATAAACATTATATGTTTAGAACATACAAATCCCATCCTAGTTAATGTGCCTATTTGAGATTTCTAGTTGAAAACTACGATATACATTTGTAATGCTTCTGGTCTAGTTATTGGGATTTGAAACGTCACTTTACCAGGGAAATAATCGTGATTACATCTGCTAATTACTATCATATTTCTATATTCAATCGAATCTACTTTAAATGTAAATTTTAATTACTTATAGACATTTCATCTTTAAAATGATACTTTCCACCCCCTTACCGGTAAAAATGTGTTAAAAAATCAATTTTCGAACTCTGTTGCTTTTCCTACCTTGATAGGAAACGCCAGAAGAATAAAACAAAATAAAGATCTACAAGATATTCCATAAAAAGAAAATAATCAAGATAATGTAAAATATACAGAATGGTGCGGTTTATCGGTAGAAAACATTCTTTTATTAAGTGGATTTGTTACATCTCCACACATTGCTATTATCTTTTTTCTACAAGTTTCTCGTATAGGGTGAGGCGTAGCCCACGTATCCAATTACCATTCTATTAAAATAATTGTGCGGAACTTTTGCATTAATCATTATTTCACAAGTATGATACTAAATAGTAACTGCAAAAAAATTAACGCCGTCGTGCTTTTAGTAACTGTGTATGTTAGCCAAATAAAATAACATAAGTTAATACAAAATATATGTGATGGCAGCTCAGTTGACAAAACGCTGGCTTTTTTAGTAAAACGCCGAATATGGCTTGAGTTCGATTTCCTAGCAGTACCACACAACGTTTAAACATTTGAAGTTGCAACCCACCACATACAATTCTCCAATCCGGTTGGCAACCGCGTAATCTTAATGCCAAACACATTCTCTAGAATTCTAGTCGATTTGGCTTTAAATTGTAGGTCCCCGTGCTTTTACCTTAGCCCCGAGGAGAAGCACGTGATAGAGAAGAGGCCAGTAGAGCGACGACTAAAGCTGTTAACAATAATGCAAATAATTCATCATGTTCAAGGTTTTTACAAGAAGTTTATGATATAATATGGGAAGTAGCCTACGAATCCAGTTACATGTTTATTAAAGTTTTGTATTTTCATTATCCCAGAAATATCAAATTGAATATCAGTTGCAAAAAATAGCGCCTTCATGCTTTTACAAAATTAAAATAAAATATGTGAAACTACGCTCATAATATCTAACTCTAACACGAAATGTCATGCTTAATATAAGTACAATTTAAAATAAATTATACATTTTGTAATAGTATCATAAAGTACTATACCAATACCATCTTGCAAATAGGAGTTCCATTGTTGCAACCTTAATTACAACTGATGTAATAGAACAGTGGTTCCCAAACTTTTTTAAAGGGCGGCCTCCTAAATGCCAAATTGTTTTCACGGGCCCCCCTTTTCTAGTACTCTACTTCATTCAGAATCAGCGGCTACGCAGCCAACTGATGCCATCTATTACCAACGAGCGCAATTAATACACTGGTATAATCTGGAAAATCCATTTTGCTTTATATAAGCAACGGACAGCGATGAGATTAGTCATCATTTTGAAATTGTGTGCTATACTGCTGTCTGTGTGTTGAGTGCAATAAATCGATAACAAATATTTAACATTCAGTACGAGCTATGCTCGTTTTGTTAAAGATGGATACACCTTTAAAACGATCATTAGAATCTTCCGCTTCTGGCAGTGACAAGAATACAAAGAAAAATAGACTGTACATCGATGAATATCTGAAATATGGTTTTAACGTTATTTTTCAGAAACCCCAGTGCGTACTTTATCGAGAAGTGTTGTCAAAAGACATTACGACGCCATCAAAGCTATTTCGACATTTAAACACCAAACATCCAGACAAAAAAGAAATTTTACTAGCAGCTGTTGGTGCAAATAATGGTTGATGAAAAAGAGGCTGATAAGCTGAAAGTAATACCCCTCTCTAGTAATACTATCCAAAGAACAATAAGTTACATGGCAGAAGATATTCGAACACGAGTTGTTGACAACATTAAGAAGTGCACGTACTTCTCATTACCGATGGACGAATCCACGGATATTTCTAACTGTGCCCAATTTATAGCATTTGTAAGATACAATATTGGACATGGTATTACAGAAGATATTTTATTTTGTACTCCATTAGAGGTCAATATCATCGGAAAATGTTTATTTGACACTTTCATGCAAAGTACTACTGAGTACTAGATTGACTGGGCGAAATGGGTTGCCATATGCACCGATGGCGCCAAGGCTATGACAGGACATCAATCTGGTTTTGTTATCAGATTAAGAGAGATAATGCCAAATACTACATGGTTACACTGTTTTTTACATCGAGAAGCTCCTCCATCAAAATCTTTACTTTCTGAAATGGATTGTTTTGAAAAATGTATTTTTTTTTTAAATTTGTTAAGACGCAGACGAAAGATGGCTTTCGAGGAGTAACGTCTTGAAAGAGTTTTCCGCTAAAAGCGGAACTTTTGATGCACCTGCAGGATGGGAAACCGGAACATGAGGACATATTTTTCAATTCCCTTTGGCTTCTTAGATTGGCTTTCCTTGTCGATATTTTCGAGCACTTAAATATTCTGAATACCAATTTGCAAGGCCGCGATATTAACATAATAACAGACTCGGGCAAAATTAACGGATTTAGAAAGAAGTTTTATTTCTGGTCGACTTCAATTGAAAAAATGAACGTTGTTTTATACCAGTGCGTTCAAGAACTCAAGGAAGACTTAGTTAAGGATGATAATATGATAAATACTAAGCAGTATTTGCGGATATACAAGTTAGTTTGCACATTTTTTTTTAATTTATTTCAACACCCTAAACAGTGTTTAGGCTATTAAAACGACCAACCATTAATTTTTCTATGTTAAATCTTAAAACTAAAAAGGTAAATATACTTAAGTACATCCAATGACGTCCTGGGTTTAGAGCTAACTGGTACAAATACGCTTACATGATTCTCACTTGCTCACTGTGCTCTGCTTTAAATTACACACACTACATTAATTCGAATGGCTTAATCCTCTTCAGCCTGCGGACTATGTGGTGGTTGTCCAACAGTCGAAGAGCTTCTATGTTGACATGCCGATGGAGTCTGTCTTCGTGCTTCCCTGCAAATCTTCTAATCTCATCCTTGACAGAGGGAATGTCAAGATCACGATGAGTATCTTTATTACGTACATACCATATCGCATTTACCCTGTTACGTAGTACTTTGTTTTGAAACGTTTGGATGATCTTGATGTTGGTCTCTCTGGTGCAGTCCCATAGCTGTATACCATATAGCCAGATGGGTTTGATGATCTGGTTATAGATAATAATTTTATGCTGTATTGGCAACTTCGAGTCCCTACCCAAGAGCCAATAGTGCTGTTTATATTTAATGCCTAGTTCTATCCTTTTCTCCTTAACATGTTCCTTTCATCGCAACTTCGTATGCAGCGTCATACCTAGGTATTTGGCCGAGTTTTCAAACGGGACAACAGTGCCATTGATATCGATGGAGGGTGGATCAGCCACTCTTTTATTGGTGAAATTGATATGGCTGGATTTAAGCCCATTCAATTTAATTTTACCTTTGTTAGTCCATTCAACTATACTATCAGAAGCTCTTTGTAGTTTTTCTATGGCAACCACTGCATTTTGACCTACTGCAAGCAAAGCTGTATCATCACCGAAAATAGCTGTGGTAATTTCTTGCATCTTTGGAATGTCATTGGTCTAGAGCAGGTACAGGACTGGTCCCAGAACACTACCCTAAGGTACACCCGCAGAAATGTCTTTTAGTTCCGAGTATTCATTTTCTTGCTTAATATGAAATAGCCTGTCAGAAATATAAGATGTTAAAATTTCAACATACTGTTTCGGGAGAGTCTTGTTCAGTTTATGGATCAAGCCTTCATGTCAGACCTTGTCGAATGCTTGAGCTACATCAAGAAAGACAGCGGATCACACCTGTTTTTCTTCTAAGGCCTCTTCTATTACATCTACGATCCGATGTACTTGATCTATGGTAGAATGTTTCTGCCTGAATCCAAACTGGTAGTCTGGAATCAGTTTGCACAATTTAAAACATTGACTATTGACTATTTCCCCAGAGAGAGAAATTCAAAACAGTTATGACAATCACAGATGGATACTGGATCCGTTTTTAGACTATTGCGTTGAACAAGCTGAGATTTCGACAAACATGAAAAAATCATATTGAAATATCATGTAATGGAATATTGAAAATAAACTTCTTTTCCCAGAACGTAGATCAATTTTGGACCAAAAGAATACAAAAATACCCCGAGCTTGCGCACAAAGTTATACAGTGTTTAGTGCCATTTGTTACTGATGAATTTACAATAGGCAAATTATTAGTAAAACGCGAGAATAAACGAAATATGCAAAATTGTTTTATTTTTACAACACACTTCAGTTACTAAAACAAAACAAGGTTTACATGGCAACATCGTAATTGCAAGTTTACATATCAACACTCCCCCTTAAACTGAAATTACATAACAGCCAATCCTATACTTTGATTAGTAAAGTTAATTTTTGAACTTTAGTTGTCCCAGAGAATCTTGCTTAGTTTTGAAAACCCATTTTGTGTCTAGGATTTGTTTTTGACTTGGAACATTCTCTATTGGTATGCTTTCCCAGGTTTCGTTATCTACCAGAGATTTGTTTTCTTGATTCATTGCTTCTATCCATTTATCCCTGTGTGGGCTTCGTAAAACTTCATCGATTGTTTTAGGGTCAGCAGTTAATTCTTTAGTTATATAGGTGATAAAATCATTTCCCAAATCTTTCGGTTTGTGGTTTCTTTCTGATCTTCGTACTAGTTGTTCAGTAACATTTTGAATTCTCGCTTCTGGTCTTTCAACAGAGATACTATTAGTGATTTTTTCAAAATCTTCCATTTTTGCTGTGGTTACTGGCAACTCGACTTCGATTTCATTTTCTCGTTCTACCACATTGTTCAACTCGGAGGTATCTTCAGCTGTTTGTTCTTGATTTGTTACGGGTCCTTCGTAGAAATGACAGCGTGGATTTTCTGTATTTACTGCCCGTTACCCGATGAATTTATAAATTCATCTTCGAAAAAGAACACGTCTCGACTTACAATTATCCGTTTATTTTTTGTATCAATAAGTCGATGACCTTTAACGTCTTCACAGTATCCCATGAATAAATAATTTGCAGATTTCGGATCCCATTTTTTCCGTTTCTCGTTCGGAATATATGCCATTGCTTTACATCCAAACACCTTTAGGTTACTAATGTCTGGTACTTTTCCAGTCTAAATTTCATGCGGAGTCTTATTGATGGCATAATGCGGTGATCGATTAATCAAATACGTAGCAGTTGCTGTCGCTTCAGCCCAGTACTTCTTGGGTAAGGATACACCAAATAGCATGCTCCTAGCACGCTCCACGATCGTTCTATTGGTCCTTTCTGCAACACCATTCTGTTGTGGACTATAAGGGACACTTAACTGATGTCTTATACCAGATTTCTTTAGCAAATTCTCAAATACATTATTCACATATTCTTTACCATTGTCGGTAGGGAGAATCTTGATTTTTTTTCCAGTCTGGTTCTCTACCATAACTCTAAATTGTTCAAACTTCTCTGCTGCTTCATTTTTTGACTTCAAGAAATATACAGCAACTCTTCTAGAAAAATCGTCTATGAAGGTAATGAAATATCTGGTACCACTAAATGAAGCTTCTTCCATTGGACTGCACAGGTCAGAATGAACCAACTCCAGTAACTCCTTTGAAGTGCTTTTACTTGGTTTAAAGGGTTTACGGGAATGTTTCCCCTCAATGCAGGCAATACAGGGTTTATCGTCGTAATTATTCATGCTGTAACCGTGCACAAGATTATTAAGTTGTTTCATACCTTTTCTATTCAAATGCCCTAATCTCTGATGCCATAGTTTGTGATTTTGTGATTTTGTGATTGAGTTGTTATCATGGCAGCTTCTTCCTTCTTTTGTCGGTCTAATTTATAAATTCCATTTTCTTCATGTGCTGTGGCAAGTATTCGCCCATCATCTGAAAATACTTTACAACCATCTGTGCTGAAAATAACTTTACAGCCCTGTTTGACCATTCTGCTAACTGACAGCAAATTTGCTGCAATTTCTGGTACATACAACACTTCCCTTGCTACAATATTTGGTTTTGTTGTCACTGGGATCTGCACATCACCTATTAAATTCGCCGTCATTTTGGAATTATTTGCCGTGGTGACTGTGGTGTTTCTACAGCTTTTTGTATTATCAATCCATTTCTCATTTGCAGTCATGTGACTCGACGAGCACGAGTCAATGTACCAGTCTAAATCATCTTTCGATTCAGGTGCTACATACAGCGCGAAGAATGACTTCTCGTTGCTGTTTTTATTTTTTGTATCTTTAGATTTTTTATTATAACAATCGCTTGCATAGTGCCCATATTTATTGCATGAGTAGCAACGGGGCTTACCTTTGTGACCGTAATCTGGTCTCTTTGTTCTTGCAT
>JABXWE010015690.1:0-20438 GCA_014611495.1 Limonius californicus
CTGATTTACAAGCGGACCTTATTTAAAAAATACCCCTCGTATATACAGGGTGAGTCATTTAGGTGTCCGTCTTCGATATCTCTCTTACCGTTTGAAATACAGTATACATTTACATACGAAACTTTTTCAACTCCTCAAGGGGAATAACCTAAAATTATTTTCACCTCTACAGGGTGTTGCATTACTGCTAGGCAACAAAAAAATTATTTTTTTTAAATGGAACACTCTGTATATTTTCATATATTTTGACTTGTCTTTTATTCACCTATATAACCATATTAAGTTTTCTCAATTTTTTAGCGACGTTGCCAAGTAATTAATTTTTTTCTCTAAAAAATACCTTTGCACGCATTGCTTTATAAAGGCGTACTAAAGCTATTTTTAGAGTTTTAAACAAGAATTTTTTTCCTGGGTAGCTAAGACTATCCCCTATGCTCCGATATCAAATATTTTCGATTAAATTATACAGGGTATTAATTAAAACGAAACAAATGTCCTCATTTTCATATTACTATAACTCGTTATTTTCAAATGGAACACCCTGTATTTTATCATTTGATTGTGTTCCTTATTGTATTCTCTTTAATTAGTATTAAAGGTGTCCTATGCCTAAAACCCATAATTTCTGAGTTTTTTTAAAAATTATTCTTTCAATAAAAAATTAAAATTGTAACAGTCTAGTATGCTTGGGAAATTGTCTTTGTAATAATGAGTTTTGCAATTAAAACTGTCAAAATCGCATGAATAAATAACAAAAAAAATGAAAAAATTAATAATTTTAATTGTTAAATAAATGGAACTTATAAGACAGCAAACGATTAAAAGAAAAGTATAATTTTAAATCTAAATGATTATAAAAGATGTTCAAAGTAACCGCCATTCTGGCGAATACATAACTGCAATCGCTTCAAAAACGAATCGTTTACTCTTCTCAGGATATTTTCATTGACAGTTGCAAAACAATTACGAATACGCATCTTCATATCTTCTCGTGTAGTTGGTTCTGTCTTGTAAACCAGTTCCTTGACATATCCCCACAAGAAAAAGTCTAATTAGGTAAGATCCGGAGATCTAGCAGGCCAATTTCTTGGACCCCCTCTTCCAATCCACCTATTGGGAAATTCATTATTAAGAACCATCATCCTAACTTGAAGACTGTTGTGGGCCGGTGCACCATCATGTTGCAACCATAATCGCCGGATAGTATTAAGGGGTACATCCTCGAGGAAATTTTGAAAATCATTATTTAAAAAATCACAATAGTTTTGCCCATTAATGTTATTGTCGAAAAAGTATGGGCCAATAACACGATTTCCGACTATTCCGCCCCATACATTAAGAGACCATCTATGCTGATGATCTAACGGTCTAACGAAATGTGGATTTGCAGTGTCGTAATAATGGAAATTGTGTCGGTTCACATATCCATTTTTGTGAAAGGTTGCCTCATCTGTAAATAAAATTAAATCGAAAAATTGGTTTTGTTCTGTGTATTTTTCAGTGGCCCATTCACAAAAATTTAGACGATTTTGAAAATCACGTTGGTCTAACTCTTGCACCAATTGTACATGATATGGATGAAATTTATTTTTTCGAAGAATTCTCGACACCGTTGCTTGACTTAATTCTAATTCACGGCTAATTTTTCTCGTGCTTGTGTGGGGATCTTCAACAACGCTTGCAACTACCATAAACTCGTCTTCTTCATTTCTGGTACGTTCCCTTTTTTCGTACTGGACATGACCAGTTCTTTCAAATCTTTCGCGTAATTTCTCGAAACAACGCGGATGTGGATGTCTTCTTTCCGCAAAACGTTGGGCATAAATTCTAGATGCCAACAAAGAATTTCTTTGCCCCTCTTCAAGTGCGTAAACCATATCCGTAAGTTCTTGGGAAAAATCCATATCAATTCAGTTACGGCGTAAATTTCAAACTTGATTGCAATACTTTTAGCAACAAAAGGCTTTATTTATTGACTAATGCAGCCTAACGTCAAACTTTGGCATTCATTAGATAGCAATTGTTTCTTATTACAAAGACAATAAATTTCCAAGGCATACTAGCAAGTTTAATTTTGAATTAAAATAGACGTTTAAAAAATCCTAAAAAACTCAGATATTATGGGTTTTAGGCATAGGACACCTTTAATACTAATTAAAGAGAATACAATAAGGAACACAATCAAATGATAAAATACAGGGTGTTCCATTTGAAAATAACGAGTTATAGTAATATGAAAATGAGGACATTTGTTTCGTTTTAAATAACACCCTGTATAATTTAATCGAAAATATTTGATATTATTAATTCTTTTGTTGTTTTTGTTACGACAATTATGAACAAAACGTAAGCAATATGCAATTACTCCTTGTAACTTATTAAAAGATGAAAATTTATTAATCCAGGGCGTATCTAGTTTCACAACAGCTATTAACGAAATTTTCCGCAATTCGGGAATGTCTAGCATTTTTGATGAACATCCCGATTGGGGTCAGCTGTCATTTGATAATTTTAACCATGATGGCCCGTGGTGCCACAACTGGCAACCGAGTAATTTATCCGGTAAAATTCCTCGCGAAATTATATCAGCGGGATTATCAGTGCTACCTACATGTTTCCATTTTTGAATGTCGGTCAATGTTTGGATCTCGGCGATCCTATTAGCCACAAAAGTCTTAAAATTGTTTGGTGTTGAAGAGAGCCATGCTATTACTATAGGTGAATCTGTTCAGTACCATATATCGTCAAAGGGAATATTTAGGATTTCCTTTGTCCTGGCTACTAATTTGGAGAGCAACAAAGCTCCACATAATTCGAGACGCGGTACAGTTATGGATTTTAATGGGGCTACTCGTGATTTGGCGCATAGTAGTTCAACCGAACACTTCCCGTTTTGATTTACTGTCGTTATATAAACACAAGCCCCATAAGCGCGTTGAGATGCGTCGCAGAAACCGTGCAATTCTATTTTTGAATACGGATATAAATTGATAACCTTTCGGGGAAATTGAATTAAATTTACAGTTTCTAGTTGATTCACTAAGTGACACCATGTATTATCTAAATCCTCCGGAAGCTGCTCATCCCAACCTAACCTTAACTCCCATAATCTTTGCATTATTAATTTGGCTATTGGCTTCCTTCTCTGGAAACTGCTGATTTGTCGATCCGGCTCGAAGGACCAAAATGTAGGGGCCAAAATGGTTGCTCCTACGTTGGTTTCTTCTTTAATTATTATTGGGAAGTAATGGGGCTCCCAATAGGTTCGAAGGACCACCGGGATATTTGAAATCCCGGAAATTATTATTGCAGAGAAATATATGGTTTCTCCAGCGTAAATCACAATAAAATACGTAGTTCAAAATACAAACATTTATTTAAATATTGGCAACATAAACTCTTCGCATCTAAATTTAAACTTGAACTGCTTTTAAAACTGTGTTAAAACTAAAGACCACATGCACCCAACCCCGCTCCCTCTTCAAGGGACTCCCGGAAGAGCGACCCTCCCGCTCCAGGAAGCGGGTACCGAACAGATACTTTACATTTTAAGTTTTTCTGTATACTTACTATATTTCAATAAATTCAGTCCGACGTGCTATTGTTAAGAGCTTAGCGATAGTGGCAACACTGTCATATGGCACTTGCGTCATTTTTCGACTGGTGGGACAGTCATCCCGGTTAACGCTATCTCATTTCTGACATATTTTGGACTTGATTGAAACATTAACATTTCTATTTATTGTAATGGTACGCATGCCTTATACGTTTTTTTAAAACACTGTTTGTATGGTGTCAATATTTGTTGTAGGATATCTGTATGTTTTGGACTTATGCAATCTTGGTTGATTTTAATTAAATACTGTGCCTTTCCATTTCTATATTTAACCTCCCCAAATAAAAAAAAATGGTTCTTAAAACAAAATTTTAATAATTATTGTCGCCAGACACATACATTCACATCCCTTATTAATGTATGAGTCTGACGCGATGATGATCTGAACCGAAAAGGTAGCAATGGTACCATTTTTTAGACAAATGTGTTTTTATAATAGAAGGAAATTATGTAGTCTGAGAATGGACCTTTAAAAACGATTTTCCGAGATTTTCAACTAATCATATTAGATACATAAATAATTTAGTGTCTTTATTAAATTTAAAGATGGCATTGTTTTAAATAATGGTTAAAACATTACAGTACCTTATAATACAGTAATACGTTTGTTGCAGGGTTAAGTGCTTATGACGTGTATTCATAAACTGAATTGCAAAGATTTGGATATGGAGCGGCGATCCGTGATCTTTTATCTTGTGGCAGCTGCTATGACGCTAACAATAATTGTGTTAAGTGTACTTGTTATTTTAAAAGTGACATATGGTAAGAATTTAAACAGAATAATAAATACGTGACAACGGTATCATGTACACCCACATCATTTCATGATCTACTAAAATAACTTTTTGAAGATGCTTCCGAATTTTGAGGCAGTTGTCCTGCAGTAAGTCTGTTACTTAGAATAGAAAAAAAGTAAATGTCTTTTCTTGATTTCAAATACCTTCCTAACATACCTATTGAAAAATGTATGGTTTCAACAGCTAGAGGGCGCCACATTAAATCTAAAACGAAATTAGTTTTTCGTATCCTTAATGGAAAAGAGCATACTATATTGTGAGAAAATCATAAAGAAATGTGTCAGTTTTCTTGTTAGCAACACTTTTCTTCTTAGCAACACTTTTATTAAGCAAATCTCATCTACATAGAAATACAATTTCTTACATAATAACAATCAGAATTTATTTTTTCATCTTATCAATGCAAAGATTAAACGTGCAGTTATGTAAATTATTAAATATTATGCCTGAAGAAGATGCAACTGACTGGATATCAGAAATTGTTGTGGAATTGCTCATCGTTTCACTTGATGCTGCTGCTACTGCTGACGGAACACACGAAACTCCGATGGAAGAAGATCCCTCACAATCACTAACCTTCTCATAAAAATAGGCCAACACAATATTTTCATCATATCCATGCAGTTTCTTATCTGTTCTCCACTGACAAAATAACCTGTAACATTGTTCGTATTTTTCTTTTGACTTAGATGGTAATAGATTCGATGTAGCTTCAGAAACTGACTTTAAAATATCATAACGAACATCTTCTACCTTATGCATTTTGCAAAATGAAAAAACAAATTGTTTATTTACTCGTCGTTATAATGTTTTGTTACCATGTTAGCAACACTTTTAGTATATGTAATCAAGGAAGCAACACAGTATCTTGCTTGATTAAATTTTATGACAAATATTAAAATATGTTATGTCAAATTTTAAATTTTTATTTATCCTTTTCCATTAAGTATACGAAAAAATAGGATGTTCAACACGTTTGAAAAGTGTTTCTTCCATGCTCGTGCAAATTTAATTGACTCGCTTCGCTGCGCTCGCTCGTTAATTAAACATTTGCACTTGCTGGAAAACTGACACTTTTCTAAACTTATAAAACAATCTACTATTGTTGTTGTATTTACGATTCAAAATACAATATTAAAGAGCGGTATGTCATTATTCAAATGTCATTTATCTAGTTTTTGTGAAACGATTTTGCTACCATCAATACACAGAATGTATTTATTTTTATATCGGAAAATAGAATCTACCACTTTGAGACAAAAATGTTATATCTTGATATTTAAATCTTCATTTGAAAATCGTTTATTGTTGCTGATACTTAAAGTAGGCGGCCGTCTAGGGGTCATGCCTTATTAGTGTAGAGGCGGTTGCTGTGAAACAACATAACAATTGTTATAATGATAGCCGGTAGTATCACTGATGATGAGGATTTTCTATAAATTATAAATAGTTATGGTGAGCCTTGTTTCCCATATTTCTTAAAAGAACACTTTCTGGCGAGTAATCGATATCAAAAGAAGCTGTTGGAATAATAATTGATATGGTATTTTAGTGGGAAAATATAACACACACGTTAGTAGAAACAAATTTTTAATTAAAGCAATTCACTAACAAATAATGTTTACTAGGATATAAACTGAACTAAAATAATACACAGAACTAACCTATCTCAACCTTGTTGGCAGTATAGCGAATGGAGAAGTGACCGAGTCGAATACTCAGCCTAACGCTTTGGTAACCTTGCAATTGCCAACTTAATTTACTATAGGCGAAAGTCCCTACAGTACCCCCCGTTTAGTGAGAGGGTCGAACGATACATTATACATAATTAATAAATGTAGGAAAAGTACACTAAAGAAACTTCTTAAAAATATAATATAAAACAATAGATAAAAGGTGTACATTTCGTAGGTACTCAATTGCTACCATGTTTGTGTACTTTCTTGGGAACTTCACAGTGCGACCAGTCCTTGTCTTTATTTCTGGCAGCTGATTGCTGGTCGGCAACTATGTACCTACTATTGTTCGAAGCTTCAGGGGCCACAGTGGGTTGCGTGTGAGGAAGATGCTGTGGTGGTGGCTCTACGTAAGCTGGTTTCAGCCGATCCAGGGAGATATTTTGAGGTTTCCCTTTAATCCACACTGTATAATATTTGTCCCCTCTTTTCAGGACTTTACATGGGTCATTGTACGGTTTCTTTGCCGCATCTATTCGAACAAAAACATTCCGATGTAATTAAATCTTTCGGTAAATATGTTGTCTGGTTGTGCCAAGTGGTTTGGGTAAAACGTATTTGTTGCATTGTCTGTCGCAACCAGTTAACGTATTCTGCCTCTGTGTGTACCGTGGCAGGTGAAATTGTTGTCGGGTCCACTAGGTCGGCAGGTAAGCGCAAGGTTGTGCCGTAGACTAGTTCTGCTGGTGTCGCACCGATATCCAATTAACTGTACTGCGGATGCCCAGAAGGACTAATGGGAGTGCTTCCGTCCAGGTTGCTTTGTGGCACTTGAGGGCTGCTTTCAACTGCCTGTGGAATCGCTCAACTAACCCATTGCTCTGGGGGTGGTATCCTGTTGTGCGATTACGTTGCATCCCCGTGAGTTTTAACACGGCTTCGAATAGTGTCGATTCGAATTGTCTCGATCCGTTATTAACAATGCTGGGACACCATATCGGGCTACCCAATTGTTGCAAAATTCCCGTGCATACATCTCCGCAGAAATGTCTGAGATTGGAATTGCATCTGGTCACCTACTAAAACGATCAATAAGTGTTAAAAAGTATTGTTTACCTGCCGAAGAGGGCAATGGTCCAACAATGTCCATATGAACATGTGCAAAACGAGCATCTGGACTGGAAAATGTACCAATTGGGGCCTTTGTGTGCCGGTTAATCTTCGCCCGTTGACAGGGAATGCATGACCGAGTCCAAACAGCAACTTCCTTTTTTAGGTTTGTCCAGAAGTACTTCTTTGCCATCAGTTTGACGGTGGTTCCCACTCCTAGATGAGATAAATCATTGAATGTGTGGAAAACTTTTTTGCGAAAACATTTCGGTACGTAGATTTTGTTAACCCCCGTTGATGTCTCATAGATTATTTCAACAACTTACTGAAAGGTAGAAAATTTTTGTAATTTGAATTTTTGGTCTTGCATAAGGTCGTGCAGTTCCTAATCTTGCTCTTGAGCTCTTTGCAATGCTGTTGTGTCGAACTCTCTTCGAGTTATGCTGCTAATACGTGCTAAGGTGTCTGCAGGTAAGTTCTGCGTGCTTTTTGTATATTTGATGTCTGTTGTAAACTGTGATATAAAATCTAGTTGTCGACACTGGCGAAGGCTGCACTTTTCTTGTTTTTGCTTGAATGCAAAGGTGAATGGTCGATGGTCAGTAAATATGACAAAATGTCGACCTTCCAGAAAATATTTGAAGTGTTTAACCCCTTTATTCATTGCCAGCAACTCCAGATCATAGACACTGTACTTTTTCTCTGTTGCTGTGAGTTTCGCCGAAAAGAAAGATATCGGTCTGTACTGATCTCCTACTCCTTGTAGTAATACTTGTTGGCAACGTAGCGAATGGAGAAGTGACCGAGTCGAATACTCAGCTTAACGATTTAGTAACCTTGCAATTGTCAGTATTACAATTTACTTTCGGCTTAGATCCACGATGGATCCATACTTGGATGACAGTGGGTATGTTGTAAAATCTTATTAAAGTACTCCCCTGAGAATTCCTATTACCAGAGTTATATAACGAATTAAAAAGGGAACTAGGAATCCTATAAAAAAATTGGGTGTTATGAAAAAACGTTTCCCAACATTAGATTTAGCATTAAAAATAAAAAGTGGAAATCTAGTGACCGCCCTTATCCGCGGTGCTTATCGCAGCTGGTCGCTTCAGTTCCTGGGTGGGCCTCTCTGGCCTGCGGCTGTTGTCTGTGGCATAACTTGGAAGTTTCCAGTGGTAGAAGTCTGGGTCCTTGGTGGGTGACAGGAAGGAGCGGAGGCTTCTGGCAAAGGACGCCGTTTTGAAAAGGATTATGAGAAGGATTGGAAATTAATGTCGTCACACAGCAAAGTTGGTTCATCACTTCACCGACCAGTTTCGTACAGTTTGGTGAGTAGGTGGGCGTTGATCAGCCCTGCCTGCTCCTCATGGCCTGACGGCCATGTTTATCCTGACACTGCCTCTTTGTAAGAGTTGAAACACTCTAGCCCCCTGCCTTCCATTGTTTTTTTATTGAGGTGCTACCATCAGACCGATTCCGTCTGACCCTAGTCGTTATGGTTTCCCTCATGTGTTTTGTAGTTCCACTGGTGCTGGGTTCATCGGTTTCCACAGCCTTTGGTTTGGTGGCGCTGGTATGTATTACCCCAGCTCCTATCTTATGTTGTTGACGCTTCAACTTTCGCTGGGCTCACCCATTACTATTTTGATATTATTTCCGGGGATAATCGCTGACTTGCCCAATTTGACTAACAGATTACTGTATCCAATTTGAGCTGCCAGGATTGACTCTATTAAAAATGTGTTCTATAAGTTCTATTTGCATTTGAATTATATCTATAAAAATATATTACATTAGAATGTCTATTATGTGGCAGTTCTATCTTACCAAACCATAAAATTAAGGATAATCGGATTGTACCTACTTAGAAATACAGTTTGTATAATTGCGAACAAATTAGTAAAAGTTAAAATGTTATACATGTATTACGTACAGTCTTTACCAAATTTGTTTTGTGTCTTAATATCTCTTGAATAGTATCTGCTACATAATCTATTTTCTTTTCAAGACTTCCTCTGATTCTACGAGTCGGGCTTCTCTTTTCGGTATAAGTACAATTCATCATAGCCTTTGTTAGTGCACGGCCACACATCACGCGTATGGCGGACCGGAGATGACAGCGGAGAGGGTAGAGGAGCGTATAAGGCAATAGTATCTTATGTGACCGTCCATATATACAGCGGAGAAGAGAGCGTGTAGCAAGCGGGCCAGCTGACTGGTAGCGGAGATATTAAATTTATTTGAAATATTCGAGCGTATTCAGGCGTTGTATCCGAAAGTGTCAAGATCTGATCACGATATTATGATACTTTTTGGGGATACTTTCGCAGATTTTCGTAAAGATGATGAAATTCTCCTAAAATTTCTCTTGATGTACCATTTACTTCATGCACCCACACTTCTCGTTTTGTTTGTAACATACGAAACTTCAAAAATGAGTCATCGTATAGAAACAAATTTGAAACAGGCATTTTAGCAGCTAGCGTTTTCTCAAGAATGATTGAGTTTTTGTTTTTGTTATTACATAGACGCTGTTTTTTCCCTACTCCACAATTAATACGCCATGTAATCCACGTTATATGTGGCCGCTATCCGCTTTACGCTATGGTCTGCTCTGTGCTGCCCTCTCCGCTACCCGTATCATGTGTGGCCGTTCACTTAGGCGTAGCTAGCTTATCACAATAAATAAAGAAATCAAGGGTATAAAGAAACCATGACCGAGTGACTTAATACTATCCTGCTCATGTAAAGGTTAAATGTTAAAGGTTAAAACATTGCCCAACTTATTTTAAATTTCATATCCTGCTTTTTTGTATATTTTCTGTAAATAAAATTAAATTTTCTTTAATATTCTGGGTTTCCTTACTAATCATACCTACCTATCCATTAAAGTACCTTTTGCTAATTAATATGGAGCCATTCTTCTAACAGAACATAAATTTAATGTTTGATGACGGTTTAAATTTTTTGAAATTAAGTTGTCTTATAGAAGGTGTTGAGTTTTAAAATTAAGGTTAACTGTAAACCGATACATAATTACGTAATAAACAAATATTTGTAATGTGTATGGATATCAATATAATATTTCATTTTAGATGGCTGTGAGGACTTCGAAAAAATATGTTTAAGTCCCGAGTGCATTCAAGTTACGGCTCAAATTTTAAATTATTTGGATACTACGATTAATCCATGTACCAACTTTTATGCTTTTGCTTGTGGTAATTTTCTTAGTAGCGCAGAACTTGCCGATGATAAAAACTATGTAAGCACTTCTAGTGATATGTACGATGAGCTACAAAAGCAGTTGAAAGAGGTGTTAGAAGAGCCTTCACACGCTGAAATCAATTATATTAAACTATTAAAGTCGTACTACCAAGCATGTAATAATGTGGGTAAGTGGTTATGCAATAATTATTTCAGGTTGTGATATTTTTATGATTACTTTTTGAGTATTAAGTCGTAGATGGTATGATGTAACATCTATTTTATATTCTAATGGTTTTATTATATTTCCACTTTCCAGGCCCTGTGTATATAGCACACTATTTTCCAACTCTTTTTGTTCACTATCTACTTTCTCCATTATGTCACTTCAAGTTCTTTTATATCTTTTTAGACGAATCCATGCATTCTTTTTTCAGGTGCCCCCTCTGGTTCCTCCGTTGTGTGCGATTTTGCTTGAATATGTTTACCACATCTATATTGCCATATTTCGCTAACCAATTCTTCATTAAGTTTCACTACTCCGCTCTTTCAACCATTCCAAAGATTGATATTAATATTCTTCTTTCCGAGATCTTCTTGTCATAAAAACCACGCTTCATTGCTGTTGGAATGTTTTTCGCATTGGTCATTTGTTTTAGGTTCACGGTACCTTATTGTTGCTGCAATTTTTTTCTTTATTTTTAGACAGTTATTTCCATCTCTACTTATTTCTACTCTCAGATAAGCTGTCATTTCCACCCTCTCAAATGTGTACTCGTTATCTCCTATCACCTATTTCGAGATATTATCCTTGAGATCATAAAAGGTACGTTCCAAAAGTAAAAAGAATTATTTCCAAAAAAATTCTTTTAGTAAAAAATACAATTAAGCTGGATTACCTTCAAAGTAAGGTCCCTAGGACTGAACAGAATGATTCTTCGTAGCAGTGCTGGAAATCGCCATGTGAAAGGTTGTTCTTAGCAGTCCACGGGACGTTTTCAACTATATTAAAATTCCATTCTTTCAGGTGGGTTTCGATTTTGGGGAACAAAATATCCACACTGTTCCAAATTATTGCTGTAGGGTGGGCGAGGAAGGGTAGGGACGTTTCTCAGTGCTTAAAGCTCCCTCACAGCCAATTCTCTGTGATTTGGTCAGGGCGCTTTCCAAAACCCTTCCCCTCAAATCCTTCAAGACATGTAGGTAAAAACCAATGTTGGGTAGTAACAAAGTAAAAGTAACTCGTTACTAGTAACTAGTTACTTTTCAGTAACTTAATAGTAATTTAATTACTTTTGTGTTTTCAGTAATTGTAACTATAACACGTTACAATTATTTAGTAACTTTAGTAACTGAATATGACAAGTTACATTTTCATGGTACAAATAAAATATTTAAAAAATCGGTTTTTAATGCGTAGTACTTAAGAAATTATACCTGAAGCTGAAGAATTTGTTGAAATTTCGAATGCCTTAGTATGCAAGTGCTAATACGGAACACAGGAATACCTTCTTGTACTTAGTCGATAATAAATAATATTTGACGGATCCTATTTGGGCGGTGACAGCTTTTTCCAGTAATCTTTAATCCTTTAACAACTAGAAGCTCTCTGAGCAGGTATGCGGATTAGTGGGAAATACATTCATAACACCTGTGCGTAGGCTGGGGGTGTCTAATTCAGGCGAAAATACATTCACCGTCTCTATATTTCAATAATAACGAAAAATAAAATAGAATCCTGGGAAAATCCCAAAAACATCGTTGAACCAGCGCCTCTAAGCTCTAAGCCTGTTCCTTCCCCCATGTATAGAATATTTGCTAATCAACAATTGCTTATAAATGTGTGTTTCTGTTGATATTAAGTTGGTAGTAATTGCATGTACATTGGTAGCGTCTCATAAAAAAAGGTAACTTAAAAAATAACGAGTTACTTTGTGGTAACTTAGTAACTTATTCAAGTTACTTTTATAATTCTGTAACTTAGTAACTTACCTAGTTACTTTTTTGCCGAGTAACTGATTAACTTACTTAGTTACTTTTTTAGAGTAACTTACCCAACACTGGTAAAAACGACGCTCTTCATTATCGTCCGTGACGAGAGTGAAAATCAAGGGTGCACTTTTGTAGGTACCCACGCTTAGAAGGGCTCGGACTCGACTCTCGTTCTTTCTCTCGACTCTTTTCCTGTGGTGGTGTCTCATCCTATTTCTATTTCGTCGATTGACGTTTGTAATGTTGCCGTTTTCTTCTTTCTTCCAAACTATTTTTACACTATCTATCCAACCTATCGATACTTACTTTTTACCTTTCTACTACCTCGCATATTACCTTCTTTATTTATCTTCCCACTCTTCCTCACATTGTTTCATCTTTCTTAATTTCTTCTAACCGTGGAGTTATATTTGTGTCATACTCCTTCCTCATATATTTTGTTTTCTCCTTCTTAGCATTTCTCTCTTCCACTGTCTTTTTTGGCTTGCTACTTTTTGGTCGAAGTTGGCTCCAATTAGGAAGTGATCGAACTTTATATCTGCTTCCTTGTTGCTTCCAATCTTAGTGATTTTTTCTCCATGTATATTTTCTGTTAGTAACAGATCTATGTGATTTTTCTCATCTAGTGCGTACTGTTGCAAAACTTTTGCTCTCACTTGAAGTATTTTGCCTACAGCAACGTTTATCATTTTTGGTCCATGATTATTCCTACAAGATGTTTGCTATTTTCTCCTATTATCGTTTTAAACTTGTCTTAATCATCACTTTAACCATCCTCTAATAACTTCCCATTTATAACTGCTAGACCTTGCTTGTTATGTAATGCTATTTAAAAACTAAATATTTGTATCTGTTAGTTGCTATAGAACAACTCGGACTAGACATTGCGAAGCAAATATTAGATGACGCTGGTGGTTGGCCAGTATTAGATGGCCCTTATTGGAAAGGATACGATCTTGAGTGGTACGATTATGTATACAAACTGAAAGAAGTCGGTTTAGATACAGACTTTATTGTAACACTATCCATAACTCACGATAAGGCGAATGCTAGTAGCCGGATGATTACTGTAATAATTTATATTTACTTTTGTAATATTTTTTATGCAATATCTATGTTTATTAGGTTGACTTGCCAAGTCTAAATATACCATCCAATGGTCATATTTTAAGTATGAGTACCGAATTTAATAAAATATATTACCCATATATGATTAGTGTAGCAAAGAAAATGGGTGCAAACGAATCCAGAGCTGTCGAAGAACTTAATCAGTCATTGGAATTTGAGATAAATTTAAAACACGTAAGTATTTAATTACTTGTATGAGTGTTTCCTGTTATCGTTAATGCTAAATGCTTAAATTGAAGGAAACAAGACTGGCTAAAGAGTTAGTGCTCTATTACATTGTGATTTCCATTCTTTTCTGTTGGTATATTTTAACTAAGACAAGAAGTTCTTACTGTGCTTTCACATATTAGATGTTGTAGTGCAACATAGCATCCTGTAATGTTTTATATGGTAATGCTTTTAATGTGATCCATTATCTACGTAACGAAAATTAGCAATGACTGTATTACAGTCATCACATATGTACTGTTTAAGTAAGGGTTTTGTAAATTGTTAGCTAGTTCCACAAACAAGTTTGCCATGTAGAGCTTTGTTTGTAAATGTTACATTAGCAACAAACGACAAACTACGAGGGTTGTGCAGCAAATATTTCGTCTCGAAAGTTTCCCGAAGAACGTTATCTTCCTTTGCCCGGATTTGAGAACATACCCCAAAATTGTGCCTGCCTCTCTCTCAACCCCATTCACCGAAAGACAAGGTAAAAAAACTAGTTTTTTGTGTTGTGAAAAAAACCTCTTGCGCGTCGAACTTTCACAATTCAAGGGATTGGGCCTTTTTTTCGTTTATGCGACAAAAAGCGACCTTCAGGTGTCATTCGTTTTTGTTTACTGTTATATGTAAAAAAAGTAATTACATATTGTATTATTCTTGTAAACTCAGACGCCACTGGCCACGTAGATTTGTTGAAAGATTTTAAATGTCGTAAGCCAAGGTCGACGAGTTCCCCCTTAATCGAACGTTCAATTTAACCGATTGTTGTATTGAGTACAACTTGCTGTCATTTTTTTGTATCGTCATTTATTCTCGAAATGTTAATTATATGTGTTTTGAAATTATTACATCGTGTAGTATTGTATATTTGGATTTGTGGGTGCATGAACTTTGTAAACTTTATAAACGGGAGGGAGGCACAATAAAGGTGAGTCCGATTCCCGTAAGCCGCCGGCTTCTCGGACTTCCACGAGAACCTGCAATCGGCTGTGATTTGGAAGGTGGCGCCCATTAATTTCGACATCCCCTGCGCCCGTTAATTTCGACATCCCCTGTACACAACTAGAAAGATTTCCTATCGTAAGCGGTTTCCGTGAACTCCTCCTACTCCTTTGAGCTAAGCTGCAGGCCTTTTCCACCTATCCGGTTGCGGGTCGACGAAAAACCTCGTTTAGCCGTAACAGAGTAGCAGGTACAGCTACATACCGTACATTGATAAAGATAACGTGGTAAATTCCGCACTTCGGCCGTTTATTACTACCCCAGAGTGCTACTTCTGGATACTCATGTAACGCTGACCACAGAACATTCGAAAAAAAAACATATATTGTAGAAGCGACCAGAGATTGAAGCTGGGACATCTTGGATTGTAACTCACGACTGCACCCACTGAGTTAGGGAGTCTTTAAAGTATGATAAATATGAAAACTTAATAGAGGTTATCGATGGGATCTTGGATTTTTATTGCATGCCTTGCAAAGCTGCCATGTTTAAAATTATATTAGAAATTAAACTATTAAATTGTACTTATTTTGTTTGGAAGCTGGGTAGAAGTTTCCCAATTTCCCTCATAGATATAGTCACATATGGCGAATGATATTTTTTTAAATATGTTTGTTATTTCGTCATTGCTTGCTGCTTTCTTCTTAATTTTTCCTAAGACTTTCTTTGCTATTTGATGACTTGCGTGCGTCACAAGTGTTAACTATCTTTGTCTTGTGTTGTTTACTTGAAGTTTGAATATATTTATATTTTAGCATATCATTGAATCATATAATAGATTTAGCCTACACAATTAGTTCAATTAAAAAAGACGAGATTCTTAGTTTTACAGGGCGTTTGCCAATTATAACTATTAACAGCAGCATTCAATTTATATTGTAAAGTAGAAAGGATCAAGCCGTTTCAATTTTATTAATTTTTTAGAGTTCCGCCTTGGATGAAACCCCACTGGTTCTAACAGTTTCAGAGTTTAATGATAAATTTCCTAGTATTCCTTGGTTTGAATACATTCGCACTCTCATGTTACCATATGCCGTCATTACAAAAAGTGAAAAAATTCTAGTTGCTGCTCCTGCTTATATCAAAAGTCTGGACAGTCTATTGACTAAAACGCCAAAACGGTAATAGAAAGTATTTTTATAAATATTTTAAAAATTCGTGGTTGAATTTTTTCTGAAATTTAGTAACTGCCGCATATTGCTTATTTATATTATTTTAGAGTGCAGGCGAATTACATAATGTGGAGGGCTATCGAAGCATTAATTCCCTATCTTAGCGAAGAGCTGAGAGATCGTGCACTTGCATATGAAAGTGCAATATATGATATCTCAGAAAAACCACCCAGATGGCAATACTGCATTCATGAAACATATAATCGGTAATTATATTTGATTATTACTTACCTGCATATAGCCAATATAACTTGAACAGTTTTTTAATGCATTGCAGATTTAGTACATACACACAATCTGCTAATTTGAAAGCTTTAAGATGTATGTAAGGTAAATAATTTTTAAAGGTAGCAAGATGTGTAGTTTAGTTGAACACGTATTGATGGAACTGGTATAATTATTAAATTTAGTCCTGCAACCCACCACTCATAATTCCCCAAGCCAATCCTGGCAATGGTGGGGTTATAATGGCTATCCCTTTCGGACAGCAGCTAAAGTAAAGTAAATTTTTGTGTACACTAAATTTATGTTTTTCATATAAACACCAGGCAACTATAGCAATATTACAATTTTGAAATCGCTTGAAGTAATATTTTTTTCGTTCGGTCTATATACGTATTCTAGTTAACAATATTTTTAAGTAATTGTATATAGCGTATCTTTTAATTTTAACTTTCATTACTTTTCAGTCTCCCTCTTCCACTAAGTTCACTCTACGTCCAAAACTATTTTGATGGCACTTCTAAAGAAAGTGCAACTACTCTGGTTAGGTTAATAAAGGAGCAATTTCTTGAAGTACTGGAAAATTCAGGAAGAATGCATAAGGACGTTAAAGAGCGAATCATAGCAAAGATTTCTGGAATGGTCCAATTTGTGGCATATCCCAATAAACTGCTTCAACTGGAATGGTTGGAAGAAATGTATGACAAGGTATGATTGAATATCATATTCACTGACTCATTAACTGAGTATGGCACATTAGGGCATGCTGTTTTAAGAGGCAGCCTGTCACACATTTTAATCTCATTAAAGTTGTACTGTTAATTATTAATTTTAATTTTTGGAAAGTATAGAACATCACAATTAGCTTCAAGATTGTCAGTCAGGCACGGTTTTCTATCTGCACTTCATCCTAAAAATTTTAGACCACCCTCTATCTTAGAATTGGTACTTTTCTGGTATAAATAAATGCAGTAGTCAGTATATATTCTTTAGAGATAATTCTTCGTTAGTTGCCGTCTTTCGATCGAAGTTTAGCAATCATCATAGCAATTCTACTTAATCCTTGGGGCTGCTGTTCTGAAAAGCTCCCCAGATGTGCATTGGAATCATTCCCTCAGATTACGGAGCTACGAGATTCTTCTTCTTCCTACATTTCTTCTACCTTGGATTTATCCTTGTATTATCACTGCTTATCAGCGGCAGCATACCGTATCTTTCTCCTCTTGTAACTGGTTCAAGATACTGTATTTTTGAGCTCTTTATCGTATCTGTAATGTCTTTTTGTTTACCCATTTTCCTCAGAACTTCGACGTTAGTTATTCGGTCCGTCCACAATATTCTGAGGATCCTTCTGTAGACCCACATTTCGAATGCTTCTAGTTTTTTGAGCGTTGCTGCATTGAGGGTCCATGCCTCGCCCTCGTAGAAAAAAAGTGGTGAAGAGGTAGCATTTAACTAAACGAACCCTCAAGTTCAGACTCATGTTTCTACTGCAGAGTACTTTTTCATTTTGATGAAATTTGTTCGTACTATTTCGATCCTGATTTTGATTTCATTGGTGTAGTCGTTATTGGAGTTCACACTTGCACCAAGGTATGTGTATTTTTCAACCTGTTCGATATTCTTTCCGTTGATAATAAGGTCTTCATTATTACGACGTCTTCGAAATCCGCATGAATTTCGTCTTCTTACTGTTTAGTGTTAAACCATACTCTTCGCTACACTCAACTACTTTATTCATCAATCTTTGGAGATCTTTGATACCGTCTGCCAGATTCGCCGCCCGCGTATTGTAATAAAATAATAATTAGATACTAAATATTCAAATACCGGTGATTAGAATTATAGAATACACAAGAACGCAGATGGGGCTGATACCTATTACACTTTTTTTTCGTCAAAAATCTGCCTTTAACAGCCACACCTTTATTTGCTATGCTCGGCATTCTTTGTAACAATTGTGTAATTGTTTCATCTCCTATTTTATGTGAAGCATCTTGTAGACCCTCCCATATATATTCCTTTAATGTTGGACATTTTCTTCAAAATTCCACCTTCTTCCCTAGGTTCTTAAAATACTCTTCTCTGCATATCTCTGAGGCATACTTGGGGAAGTTGTCTTGCTGTAAGGTGATACCTTCACCAATAAGTCCCTCCCATATATATTCCTTTAATGTTGGACATTTTCTTCAAAATTCCACCTTCTTCCCTAGGTTCTTAAAATACTCTTCTCTGCATATCTCTGAGGCATACTTGGGGAAGTTGTCTTGCTGTAAGGTGATACCTTCACCAATAAGTCCCTCCCATATATATTCCTTTAATGTTGGACATTTTCTTCAAAATTCCACCTTCTTCCCTAGGTTCTTAAAATACTCTTCTCTGCATATCTCTGAGGCATACTTGGGGAAGTTGTCTTGCTGTAAGGTGATACCTTCACCAATAAGTCCCTCCCATATATATTCCTTTAATGTTGGACATTTTCTTCAAAATTCCACCTTCTTCCCTAGGTTCTTAAAATACTCTTCTCTGCATATCTCTGAGGCATACTTGGGGAAGTTGTCTTGCTGTAAGGTGATACCTTCACCAATAAGTCCCTCCCATATATATTCCTTTAATGTTGGACATTTTCTTCAAAATTCCACCTTCTTCCCTAGGTTCTTAAAATACTCTTCTCTGCATATCTCTGAGGCATACTTGGGGAAGTTGTCTTGCTGTAAGGTGATACCTTCACCAATAAGTCCCTCCCATATATATTCCTTTAATGTTGGACATTTTCTTCAAAATTCCACCTTCTTCCCTAGGTTCTTAAAATACTCTTCTCTGCATATCTCTGAGGCATACTTGGGGAAGTTGTCTTGCTGTAAGGTGATACCTTCACCAATAAGTCCCTCCCATATATATTCCTTTAATGTTGGACATTTTCTTCAAAATTCCACCTTCTTCCCTAGGTTCTTAAAATACTCTTCTCTGCATATCTCTGAGGCATACTTGGGGAAGTTGTCTTGCTGTAAGGTGATACCTTCACCAATAAGTCCCTCCCATATATATTCCTTTAATGTTGGACATTTTCTTCAAAATTCCACCTTCTTCCCTAGGTTCTTAAAATACTCTCCTCTGCATATCTCTGAGGCATACTTGGGGAAGTTGTGGAAGGTGATACCTTCACCAATAAGTCTCATACCTGATGGCATAGAATTTTGTTCAAGAATGTCTGTAGCCCTCTTTAATCGAATCATACCATCAATTCTAATTAAATCACTAACTTAAAAATCCAAAAAATATCCCCAAACCATAACGGAACCGACTCCATGCTTAACTGTTGGCACAGTACATTGTGGCAACAATTTCTCGTGGGCTAACCGACGAACAAAAATTCGACGTTTCTTTCCAAAAATCTCTAAATTAGATTCTGCTGTCCATAACACCTTCTGCTTATGTTGAAAAGTACAGGAACGATGCTTCTGAGCCCATGGCAACCTTTCTTGCTTATTTCCTGGGCGTAACAACGGTTTTCTGATAGCTACATAGCCTCTCAAATTGCAGTTGTAAGCCTCAGATTAACTGTAGACACAGATACAGATTGATTTCTCCCGGAATTAAATTGGGCACACATTTCTGGGGCTGTTAAACGTCTTATTTCTTTTACATATTACTTTGGGCCTTCCACTTCGTTTCCTATCCCAAATTACTGCCATATATATATATATATATTTATTGTAGTGTTTTGTAATATACATAGTTTTACATTTTACAAATGTTACGTAAAAATATTACAATTGTTTGAGCACCTAGGTGTAGACACCTGTATGTGCTGTAACTTAGGTTTATAAATTATATAGTACAAAGACTAATAGTACTTAGTTTACATAAGATCAGGAGAGAAAAAGAGCAAAGAAATAAACGCAAATAATATACCTGTATAAATTTTTATTTTTTTTTTTGTTGCCCTCTTTATAGGAGTTTTGCCAGAAAGTTATAGTTTTTACTAATAAATTCTTTTGTTGCTTTGGAAAAAGATTTAGTATTTTTTATTTGTTTAATGTTTGATGGTAAAATATTAAATATTTTTGGCCCTATTACCAATATAAATCTTTGGTTACCATCGTATTTACAGAAAGGTATGTTTAACATGCTTTTGTAATTTTGTCTTGTTGAGTAAAAATGATTAATAAAATTTTTGTTTTTTAATTTGAAGTAGAACATTAAGCTTGCATGGAAATATAAAGATTTAACATTTAATATATTTTCATTATATATGAGCATTGTGGGAGAGCGTTTATTCTTATGACTGATTATTTTTACAATA
>JABXWE010015691.1:0-35094 GCA_014611495.1 Limonius californicus
AAACAAATGAAGTTGACACGTGCGTTATTCAGTTTTATTACACAAATTACATACATGTTTAAAACAAATGAAGATGTCAAATTATTAACGAGACAATTAACAATTCATTTGAATAAAACCTTAAAATAAATAAATATTAACTAAAACGGTTTCAAAATGTTAATATCAAAAGCCTATTTAAATAAAATTTAACTAAACAAAAGAATGAACTACGTTAAGAATTGCTCAAAACGGCGCCCTTCCTTTTCAATACACATATTCAATCGTCTATTTAATGATAACACCGCCCTTATGACAAAACCTTCGTTCATCTCTGCAATGACTGTTTGTATGCGCTGTTGCATGTTTTCAACGGTTGTTGGTTCTGTTTGGTATACGTTGCATTTGATATATCCCCATAGAAAATAGTCCATGGGTGTTATATCAGGTGAACTGGGCGGCCACACTACAGGTCCTCTACACCCAATCCAACAATTTGAATACTGCGTGTTTCAATACTCTCGCGCTGGTAAATCGAAGTGTGCGGGAGCACCGTCTTGTTGCCACCATAAATTATTTCGTAGATCAGCCGGTAGATTATTAATAAGATCTTGAATATCATGTTGTAAGAGGGCTAAATAGTTCTCTCCGTTCAATCGATTATCAATGAAAATAGGTCCAACAATGCTGTCCCATATGATTCCATACCATACATTTAGAGACCATCGGTGCTGGTTTCGTTGTTCCCGAATCCAACGCGGATTGCGGACATTTTAGAAGAAAAATTGGTTTTCTTGAAGGATCCGCAAGCCCCATTCTGCAAACTGGATTCTTAATTCATAATCATTTTGAGATCATTCTTGATGCACTATCATCTTATATGGGTGAAAATTGTTTTTCCAAATAATTCGACTTACGGAACTTTGCAACATGTCTAACTGTTCTGCAATACTTCTAGTGCTAATATGTGGATTTTCGACAACGCATTGCATCACTAAATTTTCATTTTCCTGATGGCATACCCTAGGGTTTCGAAATTCGGGTTTTTTGTAGTCTACGATACCTGTTTCCCTAACTCTTTCCAGAAGTTTAGAGAAAACGTTTGCTTTCGGGTGCCTTCTATCGGGAAATCTCTCCGCGTAAAGGCGAGATGCTTCATACATATTTTCTTCACCTCTACCGGCAGCGAGGAGCATGTCCACTAATTCATTTATAGGATAATAGTATGGCATTTTAATTAACTAACTACTACTACTAATGTTTCACAAAACACAAATACAATGTACGGACGAATAAAGTAAGAATGTGACATTTGTGTAATAAAACTGAGTAACACACGTGTCAACTTCATTTGTTTTCTATCGCGCGCTACGATTCACCTATTTGCGCGTAGACCGTGAGCGCACGAGCTGTATGACAATATCTATCATTTTCTTTCTCGAAAACTGTGGCATTTACAAAAAAAAGTTATTTAGATTTTTTGTTGAGAATTAAATGGTCTTTCCATTAAGATAAAAAAATATGGGGCATTCCATTTAAGAAAAGCATTATCTTATAAATAACTTTTTTATGGGACACCCTGTATAAGATTTTCATATTTCGGTTTATACATGTCGGTTCACACAACTTTTATTAGTAACTTTTTTACCTATATTCGCAAATAGTAAAAATATATTAAAACCCGTATCTTTTGACTCAGGCTGTATATTTATTGATTTATTCTGTTGTTGTCCTCGTAACTATATCTTATTTTCATTAACTACCTTTTCTTCGCTTTCCAATGTTCTTTTACTATATTACACCTTCACAAATGTTTGTTTCTTCCTCTGTTAGTGTAGTTGTTTCTTCTTACTCCGTGTCATTTTCGCTGTATTATTGACTGTTCTTACGCTTTCCTCTCTTCTTGCTCTACTATTATGAAACCAAATTCTTGTCCCATTCTAATACTTATATTTTCTTAATTTTCCTCTTAAACTATTATACTCTTTTTTTATTACGTTTCACTTTAGTCAAGTATTCCTGCATCCTATTTCCAGTAATTTTTACTATACTTAGTCTTCATTACGTTTTTTTTTCTTGATTCTGTTTTAGTATGGGTGTTTCTTCTAACAGAGAGCTGTCTTCAGCCTTTTATTATTCTTCTAATGTCGTGTCAGTCAGATTCTTGTCCCATTTCGACATGTATTTATTTATTATTTTATCTTCTGTTATTTCTTTTCCCTTTACTTATATTTCATTTTCACAAAATACTTCGTGTTCTCTTTCCAATGTTCTTCTACTGTACTTTAGCTTCACCTACTTATTTGGCCTTGTTAAGTATGAGTCATTTTTGCCATATTACTATTCTGTTATTACTTTTACTTCTTCTACTTTTTATTTCCTTATTATGTACCATGTCAATCACATTCTTGTCCCATTCCGTTAACTATATTTAATTTTTAACATATTGTTCCCCTTCTTTTTCTATTATTTCCAATATTATTCTACTGTTCTTCATCCACATGTATACGATTATTCTTATTATTAATTTCTTCATATTTTGCTTATTATCGTTTTCTTTTCGTACTGCTGTTCCTTTTAACATGTTTTCACGTGATTATTATTCTTCCATTTTTACTTCCTTCCTTCTGCAATTCTTCTTCTTGCTACCTCTACGTCATTTATACCAGGTATTTCTTGCAGTTTTGCTTCACTTTCACCCTATTCTCGTTCTGTTGCGTTCTTCCATTAATACCATTTCATATAATTATACTTAATTTTTACTATAATCTTCTTCCAATATTGTTGTTTTTCTAATTATTGTTCATCTTTTCCCGATTATTCCTCTTATAGTTCTTTTTCCACTATTGATGTTTCTTGTCACTGTGCTTCACTGTTGTCACTGTTTCTTATGTTGCCCCTAGGTTTCCACTAATGCTGTTTGTTGTAGCTTTCTAGATTCTTTTTCGACTTCCACTATTACTGTTTTGTTCTGAGCTGCGCCAAAATTTTAATTTTAATCTACCCTTTTTGTTTGTTAATGCTTCCTTGTATTTATTCGCCTATTTGCCTTTTCATTTTTATTTTATTTGTCTGCAAATCTAAGTATTTCTAGAGCGTGTCTTCCCATTTTTCTGCAAGAAGTAAATGGAACTAAAAATGCATGCTAAGTGTCGAAGCGTTGCTTTCTCTGTTCCGCTATGTTAATATTAAATGAAAACGTGTATCCCCGTAATGCAAACAAAATCAATTTAACATTTTCACTTCTCTACATGTACTAATTAATCTACAGGAACCACACCAGAAGGCTTTATTACATAACAATACATCGATGCAAAATTGCATATTTTATGCAGTTCTGGAACGCGGATTTGCTCTCGTTCCCATTACATAAATCTGTCGCTTTTTGCAAGTCGTTAAATAATATCCAATAATTATGTCAGCAATGCTTTAGTAGTTCATTTATTACACTTCCTGCCTAATCTACTTTCTTGGCGGTTTTTCGGATCCGCACATGAACTCGTAACGAATCTCATGCTCCTTTGATTTTCCATTAGAGAGGAAGAGTTGTTATTATCGATAGCGGCTTGGCATGCTTTCTAATTCATAACCACTGTAATCGAATTCAAAATATTTTCTTAATTTTACGCTTAAATACTCGTAGTAATGTTGAGGATGTAGCAGCCTTGTTTATGATAATTTTAAAATTATTAATTCCACATCCTCCTATCAGCGTTTCCCTTTTGAATTTAGAAACGCAGGAAAGCCACGCAATCTTGTAGAGATTAATAAAAATCGTTTTTAGACCGTAATGTAATACTAATGACGACTGCTTTTAAGTTAGAAGTTTCTTTTTGCAAAAAACAGCCAATTTTCACTTTCGATGTCAACATTATCATTTACACCTTCGTTATTATACAAGAAAGTAAAAAAAGGCAAAGAAAACTCGTCACGGCCAGCAACGCGGATTCGTTACTTTTAATTTTGTTTGAATATTTGGATCAGTGAATGTTTACACCTGACATTTGTCTCGAGATGATTAGATTAATTAGAGCAAAAAGTGAAACGTGGTAGCATTATAAACGATTTAAACTGAAATGTCGTCGCGGTTTTTATTACAATAAAAAACGTCTCTATTACAGCGTTATATTTTTATGGTTGCTTGGAAGGCTGAAGCTCTTGAAGAGTACCATTACAACAATTTGCCGGATGTGTTTAATTGTAATTTGTAAGGCCATCGGTATCCTAATTCTATGGTTTTGCACAAAAGTAATTACATCGTTTGGGCATTGCAATCGCTGGCGTTTGACGGGATGTGCAGAAAATTACGGACTCGTGTAGTAGGATTGTGGGATCTTCAATGACTAATTGCTTGGATAATTAAAATAAACGTACCCACAGCAATTGCTACAAATATGGAATTGTGTCGC
This sequence comes from Limonius californicus, assembly GCA_014611495.1. Classification (NCBI taxonomy): domain Eukaryota; kingdom Metazoa; phylum Arthropoda; class Insecta; order Coleoptera; family Elateridae; genus Limonius; species Limonius californicus. The sequence continues at coordinate 4,389 of JABXWE010015691.1, forward strand.
AACATTAAAGCAGTTTAAAGACTCAAAGGCGTTGTTGCTCGCTTAGCGAGGATTGCCTTCAAAACGGCCGCCAAAGCTACATCAATTGGTTATTGTGAATGTCCAAGTATAGATTGTATTTAGGAAAAAAATGTGTTAATAAACCATATGTGTGCGTAGCACAACTATTGCCACACATGCCGTGGAGGTATGAATTGCAAAAGCCTCATCTTCTGGAATAAATTATAATATATAATTGAATTACCATCGAACTACGTTTCTAAATTTACAACCACAAATTTTGGACACAAGAAAATATAATTTGAAGTTTCAAGTTTGACTCAAAACATGATTCTTAAAAACGTTAAAGTTTAAAGTATTTTACATTTAGAAAAGAATTTTAAATTTGAATATTAATTTCAGAACTGAAGTGGAAATTCCATGTTCACAAAAATGTTTAAATAATAGACTTTTGAAAAAATATACCTAAACTTAACCCAGAAGTTACAAGTCAAGTAATTATTACCTAATTCTTTTGTGAAAATAATTGTAGTTATAAGCTTTTTAGTAAATTCTTTATCCTACTTACAACCCATTATCATAAAATCAAATTGGCCTAAATGTGAATCCATCCAAGAGCTTAGGGGGATAATTAATAATCTCAATAAATCGGAGAATAATTTGTTCTCAAAAGTGTTACAAGGGCTACAACGAAAAAATTTCTGATTCTGTGAAAAGTACGTTTTGAAAATGCGATATCAAAACAAAATTTACGAGTTCATACAGGAATTTTCAGATTAAGATTTAAAATCTAAATTGCGAGAGTCGAATACTTTAGTTTAGAGTGGAAATGAATTAGTACTTAAATTATATTTAGTTTTTACAGTGTTGCAGTCTCGAAATTAGCTATATTAAAGTTTATAATTTCAATTTCGGAATTAATGTCGAAATACCAAGTGCATGGTTAAAATTGTATTATTATGAGGCATAAGGCCAAAAACCCCAAAAACTATTTCTTTTATGTATATCCGTGCATTTGTGGTTATTGATTTAGTTAATTTTGGTGAAATTTGAATTGATTTTTTGGATTAAAATCCAAATTACGAGATAAGCATTCAAGTTTAGAATGGAAATAAACTATTATTCAAAATATAATTATTTTTTACAACGTTGCAGTCTGGAAATTTTCACATATACTCAGCTATATTAAAAGTTTAAATTGCGTTTCCAGATTGAAAGTCGAAATTCAAAGTTAATGGTTGAAACTGTATAATAGATTCGATAGAATAATAACACGAAAAACTGTTTTTTCATGTATGTCTGTCGTTAACTCTTTAATTTTACTCAAATTTGAAAGAAAGTTTTAGATTAAAATCGTAATTTTACGTTTCACATCAAAATTAATTTTAACACCGCAATGAGCTGAACCTCAAAACACGTTATTTTTGTTTCAATGTTAAATTTTTAAAATGTCCCCTTCCACGCAATCTTGAATTTAGAATCAAAATTGTTGAATTCGTATTGAAATTTTTAGTTGATAGTTGAAAATGTGACTGTAAAAAGAATATCTTAAAAATAATAACCCATAAAGTGCTAAAAAATATTCTCATCAATAAAACTATAAGAGGATTTTGTAAAAAAAGAACATAACCTAAATCAAACAAGTTTTTCCCGCAAATTTCTGATAAAAAATTAATGTGGTTGCAAGATTGTGATAATTTTGAATAAACTCCAGAGTATTTAAATCGGTTGTCATACAATCAAATTTACATAAAGTTGAATCTAGAAAATGAGACTTTAGAACATCAACATTTTTGAAAATATAAGAGTACAGCGAATTTTAAACGAGGTTTCTGAAACACAAAACATTTTTATTCTATTATATTAGAAGCTGAAAATATCTACACAATACAAACTTTAAAGCTGCGTATGCAGAGTGTCCCAAAACATACCGGTAATATTTCAAAGATGAATTCCAGAACTTAATTAGAGTCGAAAAATCCATATAAACATATGTCCTAAACGAAATCGTTAACGAGTTATTGTTTATTTCATAATTTATGTGGCTAAAAGTAATGTCCAAAATTATCGCCATTGTGTTCGATACACAAAGCCGCATGTCGCAGAAGATCGCTGCGTTGTTAATATGGTTGCTGAGTTATTCCTAATAATTAGAGCTTGGAATATATGCTCTAAAAATGCAAAATTTGCATGCAAATATGCTTCAAAAAAAAAATTATGCACTAAAATATGCAAAATGAAAACTAAATACTTTTCTAAATTATCAATTGTGAAACATTGTCTCCCATCACTTAATAAATGTTTGTAATTTGAAAACGAGCGTTCAACTTTGCAAGAAAGAAGATTTCACCTACCTGAAAATAAAAACCAAGCAAATTTAAAGAGAGATACCCTTAAGTTATTTTGCATATGCATTTAATAAAAACTTGGCTAAATATGCATTTAGGCGCTAAAAAACACAAAAAAATGCTTTAAAACCATGAACTTTGTGCAGAAACAAAATCTTAAGAAAATTTCGACTACTTGAAAACAAAAATTAAGAAAATTTAATATAAGATACCTTTAAAAATGCAAAATAAGATTTTGCATATGCATTAAAAAACTTGGCTGTATATGCATTTATGCAGTTAAAAAAACACAAAAAAACGCTTTAAATTTATGAAAGTCGTGTAGAAACAAAATCTCATAAAGATATGCCTAAAACTAACAATATGCATTTTGCATATATTCCAAGCTCTACTAATAATATCGACAGCCTGCTGTATTCTTTGGCGTAATTCTTCTACCGTGTGCACTTCAGTTGCATAAACAATCTGTTTCATGCGACCCCAAAGATAAAAATCTAATGGAGGCAGGACCGGCGAACACGGTGGTCATATTGCGGGTCCTCCTATTCCAATCCATCTTCCCGGTAAACGTGAGTTAGGTCAAGCTCTAACACGAAGACATTGATGTGTTGGTGCCCCATCGCGTTGATACCACATTGCACGTCTAACATTTAATGGCACATCTTCCAGTAATAAGGGTAAAGAGTTTTGTAGAAAATATTCGCAATTCGCACCATTCAAACGGTGTGGCAGTTCAAATGGTCCAATCAGACGATCATTAAGAATACCAGCTATCATATTAATACTAAATCTATGTTGAAAATGCGAGCGTCTTCTTAAATGAGAATTTTCTGCAGCCCATTCATGAAAATTATGATAATTATTGATACCATCTCGTGTGAAAGAACTATCATCAGTCCCTAAAATATGTGGTAGTTTTTGATTATTTTGTACCCACTTACAAATTCTAAAAATTCGCAAAACTATATTGTTTACTAATTTTAAGAATTGTTAAACACAACTTCATTTACCCATAATGTAAAATATTTTAGACGGTTTATAAATATATTTTCAAACTATAGATTTATTTTATTTCTTTATAAAATGTAAATATAATTTGATGTTTAAAAACCCAATTAACTTAAGAACTTTTGTCTAAATTGTTAATAAGTGTAATAAGGGGATTTATACGTTTGCTTGTCCCTACTTTACCTAGTAGAAAGATGTAATCTGCTGTAATACCTTACCCTTGTCTATTGTTTATTAAGTACCTACTTACATATTTAAACCTGGATATGTACTTGCTATTTGTGTTGCCTACACGCAAATTAGAAATGTTGAAATATATCGATTTTTCTAAAATTTTATTTCCATTATTTCTGAAATAATTTAAATTTGATAAAAAATGTTAACACGGCATTTGAAAGAGAGTGGTTATATCTATCTACTGACGTGGGGATTTTTTCAATATTCATATTTTTGTAAATGCTATTTGAAAATTTTAAATTAAAATAGAGCTGTATGTCTTGTAATACTGAAGAGTAATTATTATTAAATTTAAAAAAATCGCTCTATCAGTAGATAGACAAAACATCAATAAATAGAAAAAAAAATCGCCCTTGCTTCCTACGTTAAAACTCCATCTCAAAAAATGGAACAAAATGTGCATAAAATGAAGCATATTTCGAGGTGTAAACTCCAGCCTTAAACGAGTTTCAAAATCACTGCCTAGTGCTTGAACTATTTGATGATGATATGAATGTAAGCGAGTACTTCTTATTATTCTCCAAACATGGTTTCTACATATTCCAGTACGTAATGCAATTCTTCGCCCACTTTAAGAAGGATCTTCTTGTAATAAATCAAGAACGTGTTCATCATCGTTCATGGGTCTACGGACAACTCCTTGGTCGACTGCATGTCTTGCATTGAAAGTGCCATGTTCCCTCAGCTGAAGATGTGAATTAAACAAAACTGCACGCGTAGGTAGTCTTGTATTGGGATATCTTCTACGATATCCTTGTTGTGCTGCTAAAGCATTTCCATCACACAGATCGTAAACATAATGAATATCTGCATATTCTTCATTTGAAAATAACATTAGCATTGTGAATCACTTGTGGATTACGATGGGAATACGGATACATAGAACAAGCCAATAATTTCAGTATTACAGCAATAAACTGGCAAGTTACAAACAATAATTTGTTAGAAGCGATGTTCAAGTGTTACCAAACAAAAGACGCGATCATGGCAACTAGATCAGTATTTCAGAAATCCGTTGAACTAAAATTTTAGCCACATATATTATGAGGGGATCTAGACTTATTACAACTAAGGGACGCGAACTCCAAAAAGCTATGATCGTCAATAATTGCAGTCATTTAAGCACTGGCGAGCCTACTTACTGGCCCACCGATGTAAATAAAATACCTGACTTATTGGATTTCTTCATCACAAAAGGACTTTCAACCCATTATACTGATGTGCAGTCCTCTCTAGATCTGTCATCGGATCATTCCCCTATTATAGCAACTGTAAGCACCTCTATCATTATGACTGAAAAAAAGCCTTACTTGTACAATGGAAAAACCGACTGGGAACTGTTTAGACAAAATCTTCAATCTAGTGATCAACTTAAAATGCCTTTAAAGTCGGAAACAGATGTCGAACACGCAACAGAACAACTAACAAGGATAATACAGGAAGCGGCGCTGCAGGCAACTCCGGCACCAAAAGAAGGTAACGATGCTGTTGTAAACTATCCACAACAAGTTAGAACTAAAATTGCTGAAAAAAGAAATGCTAGAAAAGCATGGCATCAAAGCAGACTTCCTAGTGACAAAACAAGGCTTAATAGGTTAACTAAACAACTGAAAAACTTATTACACAAGATTAAAAATGAAACATTCCAGGACTACATCAGTAATCTGACACCGTACTTGAATGGGGACTATTTGTTGTGGAAAGCGACAAGAAAAATGAGACGACCTTGCCAATCTATCCCACCGATTAGAAAAGGTGATGGTACATGGGCTAGAGACAACTCTAGCAAAGCTAAAGTTTTTGCTGAGCATTTGTACACTGTTTTCCAGCCGCACTCCCCTTCAGGAAATGCCGATGAGAATGAAATCATTTATTATTTGGACACTCCGCTGCAATTGTCTCTACCCGTTAAATTCATTACTCCCGGAGAAGTTCGAGAAAAAATAATGTTGTTAAACGATAGAAAATCATCCGGATACGATCTAATAACTGCAAAAGTTTTAAAAGAACTCCCCAGAAAAACAGTCGTGGCAATCACTGAAATATTCAACGCAGTATTAAGATTGCAATATTTTCCTATACAATGGAAATTTGGGCAAATAATTTTAATCCAAAAACCGGGAAAACCGCCAACTGAAACAACGTCTTACAGGCCAATTACGCTGCTGCCTTGTTTATCCAAACTGCTGGAAAAGCTACTTCTTAAGCGAATCAAACCCATACTTGAGGAGTCAGTCATAATCCCGCAACATCAATTTGGGTTTAGAGAAGGACACTCGACCTTAGAACAAGTTCACAGGGTAGTGGATACAATCGAAAAGGATTTAGAAGAAAAGCGTGTGTGTTCTGCAGTATTTCTAGATGTAAGTCAAGCCTTTGATCGTGTCTGGCACAGCGGATTATTGTATAAAATCAAAAAATTGTTGCCTCATCAATACTACCTGTTGTTTAAATCGTACCTCAGTGACAGATTCTTCCAAGTCAAATATGAAGATGGACTCTCCAATTATCACCTTATACACGCAGGAGTTCCCCAAGGCAGCGTACTTGGACCGACATTGTATCAGATATATACAGCCGACATACCATGCGACGAAAATGTAGTTATGGCCACCTTTGCTGATGATACAGCACTGCTTTCGTCCCACCAAAATCCGACAGAAGCTTCAACCCAACTACAAACTTCACTGAATTCTTTGGAAATCTGGCTTAGTAAATGGCGAATTAAGGTAAACGAAAGTAAATCGCTTCACATAACATTCACAACAAGACGAACCACAAGCCCAGGGGTCACTTTAAATAGCAAAATGATACCAACCAGCGATACTGTTAGATATCTCGGGATGCACCTCGATAAGCGCCTTACTTGGAGGGATCATATCAATAAAAAAAGGAAGGAACTTGACATTAAAATTAAAAAACTGTATTGGCTATTGGGATACAAATCTAACCTTTCACTTAACAGTAAATTGTTGCTTTATAAAACTGCCCTTATACCGATATGGACATACGGAATAATATTATGGGGTTGTGCAAAACAATCAAACATTAATATTATTCAACGCTTTCAAAACAAAGCCTTAAGAACTATAACCAATGCTCCGTGGTACGTGAGTAATATGACGTTACACAATGACCTTCAGATAAGGTGGGTTCAAGATGAAATCAAAAGATACACCGAGGGGTATGTGGCCCGACTGAATAAGCACTCCAACACACTGGCAATAAATTTACTTAATAATGAAAATGAAACCAGAAGATTAAATAGAAATAAAGTGTTAGATCAAGTTTAGTGTAACATACTTCAGTGCGTCTTTATAGTGCTATTATAAAATACTGTGTGGCTAACTATTAAAATTTTATGTATGTATTGTTATGTTAAGTGTACATATTAAAGGAGGACCATCGATGGGTGGTAACTCCAATCATGTATTTTGTCATACATCAGTTTTGCTTGATAGCCTTTAAACAGGCTAGTTGTAAAAGTTATTTACAATTAAAAAATATATATATTATGAAATAAACAATAACTCGTTAACGGTTACGTTTAGAACATATGTTTATAGGACTTTTCGACTCTAAATAAGTTCCGGAATTTATCTTGGAAATATTGCCGGCACCTTTTGGACACCCTGTATATCTAAGTAGACCCTTTCTTTTTTCGCTCTATTTCATTAATAATCTCCACTCGCTTCCACATCATCTAGTCCATTCTTGAAGCTTCACTACATCCTGAAATCATATATGTGTTTGTCAAAAATCATAAATACTTGGACCGACAATTTTGAAACAATAATGAAGAACAATTTTGTTATGTCAGAACGGGATAATTGTATGTATTTCTTGGTCATTTATATTAAGTACAAATAAAATTTCCCTGACTTTTCCATAAGTTTCTAACATATTTGCTAAAACTGCTGACTTTTCCAGAGGTGCTATTGCAATGCTTGTATTATTTTAAAGAGTCATTTTAGGAAGCACTGTGTAACTAGTAAATATTTTTGACGTATTATAGTACGGATATAATACATTTGTCAATAGCTTAAGCAATCTACTGTTTCCAATCGAGAGCTATTATATTATATTTGTTTTATACCGTCCATGTTTGCTACGTACTTAGCATAAGTTCATCAGAGTTCGCTTTATAGTATTTGTATTTAATACATCGTATTTTCTCTATAACGTATAGTGTTTGAGGGTCCCTACCAGTATGTTATATCCAAACTATACAGTAGGATTGATAATAAGCAGGCTTGGGATAAATAGGCACTTAAAATTTAAAATATATGCATGCAAATATGCACGCAAAGTACCAAAAATATGCACTTTAAATTACACTCGTTTAAGTAAAGTAAGACTTGAATAGGTACAAAAACTGATACTAATACAAATTATTAATATTAATAGAATTTAGATTAAATATTAATATTATTATTACATTTTAGACAGCGTAATAAATTTCTATTATGGGAAAGAAGAAAATATATGTTTGCCTGGTCTATAATCTCTAAACCATTCTAAGAATTTGCGAAAAAGAATTTGCATTTGCTAGTAAAAGATTAGCATGGATCCCCAGAAATGTTTAATCTTAAAAGTTAGGAATATTAAACCAAAAATGTAAACAAATGTACTTTTTACGCCGCTCTGCTTTAAAGATACCTAAAACTTTCAAAATAATTATCTTCTATTAGCTTTAAATCAAAACTTTTAGAAATATGCACCTTTAATTATAAATCTTCAAAATATGCATTGATTATATAAAATGGTATAAGTATGCAATCCCGTATGCATATATGCAAATGCATAATTATCCTAAACCTGAATTAATAAGCACTGCTGGAAGTATGGGAAAGTCTATTTAAGTGTATTTCTATTGATAGAAGTTGAAATATGCTATGTTAGAACTTTTCTTTAACTTTTTTACTTTAATTTCCCTGTGCCGTTGTCTATTAATATTTAAAACCTGATTACTTAAACTTTATACATTTGGTAAACTGAAACTGGTGTAAACCTCAACTTCAAACAGAATACATTAAAAAAATAGATATATGAAGTTACTTTTATATGTAAAAAATAGTCCGCGAAGGTGTGTCTGAATAACCGTGAATTGTTAATTTTATTCTCTTCATCAGCCTTGATGAAGAAAAGATGTTAGAACCACATTCTTGCTCCGGATATGCAAGCAAGTTGACATTAAAGGCAGAAAAATGTTACTATCCGCTATTAAAGTAGCTGTAAATTTAGACATTCATTATAAAACAGAAATTACGTTAATTACCTACGTTAAATTGGTTTTGATTGTTTTTCTAATAATTAAATCAACATTTCACAAAATAATTAGAAGATTAGAATTCTTTATTATTTGTTAAATAAATAAATCATGCCGTAACCATGCTGATTAACACAAATACAATGATTTTACAATAGCAATTTGTACGAATTTTGCAATATTTGGTTTAAAATAATCTTCAAATCAGAATTAGGTTAAATTAATGTTTCATCGCAATTACAGCTTTAAACAAAAGTTTCTAATTAATAACTTCCTTTCACCTTGAACAATTAGACTGGTTTACTGTCAGGACTTCTATTTACTTGGTACACTCATTAAAATTTATTAGATCGGCGTTCGTTAAGGTTTACTACAAGTTAATTAGTTAGAATTTATTGTAAATGTGAAAAAGTGTAATAAAATTTCTATATTCTTTCAAGGTTAATAAATCAAGCTTCGACCTTTCAATAAATCAATGTTGATTTTTGAGAAGTTCTAGGTTTACATAAACAGCTCGTCTTTTTTTTAAGGGATATTATGATTTAATTCCGAAAATTTTACAGTTCTTCAAACACGACATGGCTGCTTTAACATATTTGACTACTGTGAGTGAAACTACCCCAACTAAGCAAAATTCATAGTTATATTTAAGAAATTAATTCGGTGTGTGAGTATTACGATTAATTAAGAATACAAATTCCGCAGTTATGAAGCCAAGTGATGTACCAAAACGAAACAACCACTAAAATTAATTGTATTATACATTGTATAACGCCGAGTAGCCCAGTGGTAAGAGGGCTAGGCTCACAATGCGAAGTCCTCGGTTCGAACCTTGGGATAGGCAGAAATTTTTCTGTAATTCCTAAGGTCGGTATCAAGCTCGGTAACCATTCAACGTTGGGTTACAATTAACGGCGCTTCTCCTAACCACTGGCTGACCAGGAGAAGTAACAAGACCACACACAACATCATTCATACAATTAACACAAATAGTGAAAATGTAGAGAGCAAATGTGGAGCGTTATGCAAGTCCAAAAGGGACTCATCACCTTCAATTAATCCCGAATGTATGAATGGTAACCTCAACAACGTAAGGTAAAAGAGGAATTGATAAAGAAAGAAGAAGAAAGTAGACATGGTATTTTTTACATCAATGCAAATTTAATTTATTTTAAAAGGCATTTTCTCAATTTAATGAAATGGAACACTCTGTATATTATTATATTTTTGAATTGGCATGTCAATTCTACACATTTTTTGTGAATATTGTCTTATACCTAAAATGAATATTTTCAGAGATATTTTTACTTTTACATTACAAACCGTAGGATTATTAAAGTTTTTGTTTCTACCTAATCTAGTAGTTATGATTTTCACACAAAGTGAGTAGGGATTAGAAATAGAAAGAGCAGGTCCTAATTTCCAAAAACTGTTGTTTATTTACGAGTCGTACTTTACCTAAAGTAGACCAAAACCGACTTAATACTCATCATTTCGCAACAGAAAACCCAAAAATTGTAAGTTAATGGACAACGATAATGGACGATAAATATTTGGGAAGATAATGTTGACGATTTTGTGATTGGGCCTCATTTTATGAATAAACATCTAAATGGTACAGAATATTTGTATTTCTTGCAAAATAATTTGCTTCGGCTCCTGCAAAATGTACTTCCGAATCTAATGGTAAATATGTGGTTCCAGCACCACGGTGCTCCAGCACATTCCGCACTAATGACGCGACAGTTCTCGAATCAAGAATTCGGGAGCAGATGTATAGGTCGCGGCGGTCTCATCTATTGACCACTTAGACTGTCAGATTTGACGAATTGAATTTTTTCCTATAAGGACATAAAATATATTGTATACCAGATCCCTGCAACTACTGCTTCTAGTACAATTTCGGTTGAGTCGTTGGGAGCAGCTGATTTTGACAAAATTGAATATGTGTATGTATTAAAAAAAACGGAGATCACATTGAACATTTGTTATAAATAAATACTTGTATTGAAATAAAGTCGATTTCTATCAATGCTATTAAAAATAAATGTTGTAACTATATGTTAAAACCGTGGTACTATATTAGAAACAAAAAGTTTAATAATTCAAAGGTTTGTAATGAAAAAGTAAAAATATCTCTGTAAATATCCATTTTAGGTATAGAACAGCATTCATAAAAATTGTGGAGAATTAACGTACCCATTCAAAACTATAATAACATATAGAGTGTTACATTGAATTGACAAAATGCTCTTTGAAGTAAATTAAATTTGCACTGGTATAAAAAAAACTATATATATACTAAAATTAATTTTTGGTGGTTTTGTCTTTTCAGTACATTACTTGGCCTACATAATTGCGAAATATATAATTTTAATTAATCTTAATACTCACGCACCGAATTAATTTGTTAAGTCTTGTGACAACCAAAATGTTCTCATTTTTTCGATTCAGCTACGCCTCGTTGAAAATCATAAAACAGGAGATAGTTGGATAAATAAGTTAATATAGAACTCAAATGTAAAAATATACAAGGTGTTCTATTTAAAAAATAATACCTTGAAGATGCTCCGCTGTAGTCAATCACCCTGTATATTTAAAAATCTTATATATCTTGGCACTACGGCACTTAAAAAGAAGAAAAATTTCCAAAACATTTTAACAATGCCAATGTTGGACTATGAGGCACTAATGAGCAACCCTGTGTATTTGACTACAATTATTATGTTAATCGAAATTCCGCCTGTAAATGTGTCTTAGAACGTAATAATAATAATAAAGTATTTTAAATCACCTTGTTAATATGATCCCGTAAATAAATGGTTAAGGTCGACCATGGCTAATAAAGTTAACTCAATATTCACAATGAAATATTATTATATGGCTACTGTCAAACCAAGGCGTTCTTGCAGTGTTTTTCACTCAAGAACGTCCAATATTTTGGTTTTTTTTATATAAAAATTTACGGAATTTCAACCTCGATAATGGTTTTTAAGATTTAATATGTAACACAATCGTAAAATTAAACAATAAAGTGTGAAGTTAATATGAAAGAAGTGTAGATATGCGGTTACAGAAACTTTAATGACCACGCTGTATATCACCCAATTTTTTTGCTATCATTAGCTTTACGAGTTACAAACATTTTATCTACATCAACGTAAAGACTGTAATTATACACAATCTGTGTGTCAGTAGAAGCAGAATATCTTATGCACAGTCTATTATTGTTGTTCGTTCACTTCTGCGTGAGAGAATACTTTACATTTTTACACAATACGCCTCTGTTTATTGTTGTTAAGTTTGTTAACTAACTCATTTTCTTTTGCAATACGTGGAAAGTGGGAAAATTATTCAATCACATTATGTTTTTAATAGCTAATTGTCTCGTGCCCATGCTGCATTAATATTCATTGGTATTGCAAGAAATATGTGTAACATTCTTGTCATTTCGTATACAATTGATTATTCACTAAGGCTATTAACTCTGATATTACGCTGTGAAAGGCATTAAGTTCGAACCCCAGTGGGCAATACAGGGTCAGTCGGCTGAGTTACCCCCCGCGCCCCCTTCAAAATCTTTGACTCAGTCCAACATTGACTTTCTTATAGTTTAGAAATGGATCATAGGTACCTTCTGTCAAGTTGATATCTTACTGTAGTAATTAACAGTTTTACTAATATTAATTATATTGCTATTTAGCAAAAACAGCACTGATTGGTGCAATGGTACTATAGTAAAAACTAAACAAGTGAAAAACAACAAAAAATAAATAGTAAAGTTTTATTTAATTCAGTAAATGATCAAAATTGCCTTCCACTTCCACACATTTTCTATTACGTTTTAAAAACAATCTTCAAACTCTAAGAAACGTATCAAGTGTACTTGATGTACTTGCGCCGATTATTCTGTTTAGTAGATCATACTTGTTTACTGTCGGAGTTCAGTCTACTGTTTCTTTAATTATTGTACCCTAAAGAAAAGTCTAGTGGCTATAGATGTGCAGATCTTCTTCCAATCCAATATCCTCCAAATACATTATTTAAGTACTCCAACTGTAATGAGCACGCAGCCATCATGTTGGTACCAAAGTGTTTGTCGTACATCAAGTTCACCATCTTCTAACAACTCGAGTAAAATGTTTTATAAGAAAACCAAGTAACGTGATGAAATGAGAAATAATACCACGCATGCGCACATAACATTTGAACGTGTCAGTGGACAATATGTAGATGAAGCTGTAAACATTCTTGATTTAGTGGAATAGAGCCCTATGATTAGCTTACGAAGAATTGCCGCTCAATTTAAAATTCCTCAAACAAGAGTGATCCGCACACTGCGTAAACCAGGCTTATATCTATACCGCAGGCAGGGTGTACAGTACCTACAACCGGGAGTCTGTGTTACACGCGTGCATTCTGTCGATGGATAAATGGTAACCACAACTTGGTTCTACGTATACTTTTTACCGATGAAGCTACATTTACCGGGTCTGGTACAACTGGGCCCCGCCAACTGGTCGCCGACCGACTCGGCGACAAGCCAACTGGGCGCCAAGCCAACTGGGCGCCCTCCAACTCGGCGCCAAGCCAACTCGGCGCCAGCCCAAAACTAATATTTAAATTAAAAAAGGAATAAAGCCACATCGTAATAAAAACAATACTAAAATAAATCCACAGGAAAAAATCCAGGGAAATAAAATCCAAATTTTGAAAGTTGCTGTTCTGCAAAACACTTAACTTAATTTCGCTTTATTCTATAAATCAGACACCTTTTTCTATCATTTTGTTTAAGTGCTATATTGCTTTTTCTCTACCTCTTTTTATGTAATAATTAACACTGTGTGATTTTGACAAACTTTATTTATTAAATTAACAAATTTATATTTACATTCTTAACTTAAATTTAATTGTGCGAATAGTGTAGCCAACAGCCCGAATAAAATTGTGAAACCTGACATAACCTAACCTACCCTAACATAACCTAACTTAACCTAACCTAACCTAACCGCCTGTACTATGAGGCACTATTACGAAATTCTTAGAAATTTGTAAATTGCTTGTTATAAGCAGAAAGTTTTCTAGCGTTGGTCAAAATAATAATATCCTGCTGAGGCTTTAGTAAAAATTCATGGTAAAATTTTGTGTTGCGTTATGCCTGGGTATAACTTGGCGCCGAGTTGGGCTGGCGCCCAGTTGGCTTGTCGCCCACTTGTCTCTTACCGACATTTACCACATCAAAAATACCCGCAACTATCACGGATGGTCTTACCAAATCCACATGAAATATTTGAAGCAAATTTTCAGCATTAATTTTCAGTTAACGTGTGGTTGATAATCATTTAATTGGCCCTTTCATATTTAAGAATCGTCTAAAAGGAGAACAGGTCTTGGAATTTTTACGAAATAATTTACAAGTACTATTAGAAGATGTTACTTTAAACGTAAGAAATGCTATGTACTATCAGCAAAATGGGTCCCCTTCACATTTTTCCTGTCGGATCGCGCAGTATTTGAATGAATCTTTTCCAGAACTATGGATTGGTGTTCCGGTTAGTTGGCCACCAACGTCTCCAGACCTCACGCCTTTAGACTTGTGTTTGTGAGGCTGGTTGAAAAATGAGGTGTACAAATCAGAATATACCAGTATAGTAATTTAAAATTTTTAAATATTGTAGTTCACACAAATACAAATTACGTATTACAACTTGTGTTTTTAGTAATATTCTAATTTGTAGAATACTCTCCCGGAATTTGGTACTTTCCTCCCCACTCACCCTGTATATACAGTGTTATTTAGGGGAGACTGCCAAAACTAGGCAACCCAAAATGCAGATCACAAGGTAGTGCGATTTTTACATTTTTATTTAAGGTATTATGAGTCAGATGTTAGATATTTATAAATAAGATTTTGTTGTTTTTGCCCACAGTTTATTTGAAAGTTACGTGTTTTGTGTTGCGTATTTTTGGAATAACAAGTTTGTACCCTCTCGTGAATCACCCGGTATATAAATACCCCGTTCTATTTCATTTCTAAGTGTTTTGTAGGAGTTGTGTGTAACACTTGTGGGCTCCTGGCAGTTTAAATCATAAACTCTACTAGTTATTTTCTCAACTAACAAAAATAATCAAACAATTAGCCAACATTATGGAAAAGAAACCTCATTGTTTTCCACATGTACATCATTTCAACCATAAAATATTTGCATGAAGTGATTACCAAGGCTCAAGACGTTCTGACAATGTGAAAATAACATCTTAATATGCAATTATAACATTCATTCATGGGCCATAAAAACTATAAACATCATAGTTTTGTTAATACAATTGTTTTCAATTACTAAGCGAGCGTGCGAATGCTTTTTAACAGCTGCGCTTTAATGTTAGTCATTTCACGTAAAATATTTCTCATTGTTAGTGTAATCTTTTTTTCGAGATAGAAAGCTGAGTAACGTGGGTGTAGAAATCTGATTCCTTTAATCGATATTTGTTTTAGTCTTCAGGCATGAAGGCTGAATCACGTTTGCTTCCTCGTTATATAATCGTCTAAGTAAATGTTGCAATTGTATAACGGAAATCCTTGCTGGGTCCTCTGTAACTAGTAATTTTCTTATTTTTTTAATTTCCTGTGTGAATGTTCCGCTTGACTTGCACAAAACTTAGATAAACCTTGGATTTTGTTATTTCTATTTGAAAAAATCACATAATTTTGTGGAAGGAGGTGTTTGTACCTGTCTAAATAAACCGAGTTCGGTTTTCGCTAACGCCCAGAATATTATATACAGGGTGATTCGAAACGTGTGTTATACATGGTCAGCTATACATGATTAAAGTTTTCCGCACATTTTTAGAATCACCCTGTATATGTATAATATATCTGTTATATATTATCTTAAAATTGCAGGCGCTAATTTAAATGTCAAAATAACTTTAATTGGAAATAATTGCTTACTTAATTAATTTCTACCTTTCCGTGTAATACTGTTAATGGAAATATTACCTTAAGTTTTTTTTTATAAATTTTGAAGTGAACTAGTTGATGGTTGTTAGTGGGCAGTTAAAAACCTTGCCTGCCCTTTTCAAAATCATAAAGTACTTAAGTCTTTCATACACAACCAAATTACTGATTCATTATACACGCTGTCTCTTATATAACAAATTAACAATACAAATTAGCTACTGTAAAATATTTCAACACTTGAACCTACTAAAAAACCGTTACAAGGATATATTGATAGCAAATCTACAACAGTAAAGAAATATTTCAGCACACGCTATTAGAATTTTTAACTTCATAAATCCTATCCTCCTAATTCTGGTTTCCATTTTTTAATTTATAAAACATAATTCAAGTATCTAATTAATAATCTAATTAGAATAGTAATCTCATTCTCAAAAAGTTTTACAAGTGTCATATCAAAAGATAATAATTAATTCCCTAAAAATATACACTTTAAAACTGAAATGAAAAGGTTGCAATCACAAACGAGATATTAAAATGGAAATTTTAATTTCAAATCGGATTTCCGGGCTTAAAATTTAAAATCTCAATGAACTTAAAGAGAGAACATAATTATTTTTACAACGCAGTGCTTCTGAGAACGTTGTCACTATAGTCTCAAAATTTTTAGTTTTACCACCCAATTTTGAGATAGAATTGCAATTTTTCAGGTCTTACTTGGCATTTTTATGTTTAAAATTGAAATTTTGAAGTTTGAAAAATTAACAACACTCTTATGAAAGTTCAGTAAGAAATAAGCGCATTGCAAGATTAAATCAAAATTACGGATTTAAAGTCGATAAAATAGAAATTTTAAGCGCATCAAAGTTTCAAACTTAATGTAGAACTGATAAGTTTAGCACAAAAATTTCACGTTTAAAGTTGGAAATTCGAATTTAAAGTCGATAATTAATTGTCAAAAATCCGAGAACAATAATTTGATTTAAAAATACAAGTATTACTTCAACATTAAATACAAAAATACCATTTAAATAAATCTTTTAATTTTAAGTCATTATTTTGAGATTAGAGTGGGAACTGGAGAAATTAATACCATTTTTCGAGGATCTTTAAGTATAGAAAATGAAACAATTATATTATTGAAATAAAATCAGAACTTTATTTAAAATCGGTATTTCAAGTTTAAAGCAGAAATATTTAGTTTAGAATCAAATATTTATCATTTAAATTGGAATTTTGAGTTTAATTGAAATTTCGATTTTCAAGTCGAACTCTATAGTTTATAGTCAAAATATTGAGTTAAGTTTTCTTGAATTTCTAGAGTAAAGTTTAAATTCCAATCAGTGGTCGGAAATATCGCGACAATAGTATCGCGATGCTGATGTGATAGATTTTGAGTACCGATAATAGTATTGCGATACATTTCAAGAAAGTATCGAGTGTCAGTTCTGAATACTATTTTTAATTATCGAGTATCGCGGTTTTACGATACTTTGGTGAAATTTCAAACTCGAGTACAAAATTTAGGTCAACATTTTCAAATTCAAGTACAAATTCTGACGTTGAAAACCATGAAGAAGAAACTATTAAATTTCGAAATAAAAGTCGAAATTTGGATATCGCAAACCGAATTTCAAGCCTTCGAAATTTGAAATATAAATATCATTATTTTTTCTATTGGGTATTGTTAAGTCTTCCTACATTTTTACAATAAGCCGGAAAGTCTTACTTCGCCCTTAAAATTTCAATAAATGAATTAAAATTGCAAGATTGATGTTGAAATTCGAATTTAAAGCACAAATTTCTAGCTAAAAATTTATAATTTAAATGTGGTATTTCTAGTTTCAAGCTCAAACAATGGACCGAAATCGAAACAACAAAAGTTTTCTTGTAAATACGAACTTCAAGCCTTCATTAATATCAGAATATGCGGTGTAAGTTGAAACTTCCGTATGAATTTCTAAAATATAGTCGAAATTTCGGGATCAAAACAAGATTTAAAATTTACAGTTGATTTATCAACTTTAAAATCGAAATTTCCACGTTAACGTTGTAACTGTTCTTGCTAGTATGGTATTTAAGTGTTTATATATTTTAAACCTGAATTTCTTTCACGGTTCAAATAGAATTGAATGTCGAGAATTTGGCGGTAAAATTAAAGTTTCAAAGTTGAATTTTTCGAGCCACTGTTAGTCTTCAAAATTTGTATATTTATTTTGAAAATTCCAAAATATGTTTTATATAGGTTAAACTTAAAATTTCCCTCTCAAAATTCAAATTTCGATTCATAATCCGCAAAGTAATTATTTTTTTGTACAAGGTAATTCTAAATCTTTGTAATTTTCATATTTATGATGACATTTCAAGTTTGAAGTCGTAATTTTGAAATTAATTTTGAAATTTATACTCCAATATACATTTTAAAGCTAAAAGTCTTAAAGCAGTTGTTGCTTTTAACCTAACATTTGTAATATTTTATGTATACCTGCTGAAAGAAACATTTTTTATTAAATGCATTGGAAGTATTCGACTCACAAACGAATATCTTTCGTTCTTATATTCGAATCTCTGTTCTCTCATAGTTACTTTCAATTTTAAGGTAAATTAATAACTACAGAAATACTTGATTACATTAAGTCAGGTTAGGTTTCTAGTAGTTTTGTCTGTTTTGTATTATTTTTGCGTTTCTGTAGTCCTTTTCCATTAACTTTTAAGGCTTGGCAGAACGGAAACCATAATTTTAGCATATTAAATATTAATTAGCGACTTAGATGAGCCATTAGATTTAGTAATTTCCTTTTGAGTAGGTAGCAAATAAACAAACTAAATTTGTAATTTTACATATTCTTAAAAATTAACCAATTTCGCAACGTTGTACATTTTCATTTTACAGCTGTTTGACAAGAAACAGAATGTAAATTTGTGAAATTTACGTTTTTGTTGCATAACAATGCCAAAACATTATTTAGCATATTTACTATAAATTCAATGGAAGGTTATCTTCAATCTGTTTCTCTCGGAGAGTGAAATTTTGTCGTTTGATTCAACACGAGCCGTTACAATGTATTCGTTTCACACCCTATTCTACGTGTAATAAATTAAGTTTTAATATGACTTTCAAATTAGAAGTTTTAATAGGGAAATCTGCAACTCGGCCAAAAATATGTTAATTACTGTTTTGGCGCCTTCTCTTCCTTTATTATTAGACAAATTAATGTTGTTGTAACTGCATGCTATAAGATCGCGTTTTTATTAGTTGGATATAGCAATTACTGTACGCCTTGATGATAAAATCTAGCCCATTCTAGGCGTCCTATTTTCACAGAGAAACTTTATTAATGTTCTACGCTTATCTTGTATTCCGTGCACGGAGTGTCAAGTTGAACGGTTTCACTACTTCTGTTTAAGAACAACTATGCAATTACTTGCCTTATATGCACTATGTAGCTAGTATGGCAACTATTACGTGTTATGCGGTTTTCCAGAATGGAACTGCAAAAATTCCAAACTGTTTAACATTTTGACGAAGAATTTCGCAGAAGGATATTTAAATAAGAATACCTTCTCGCTTTTGTAAACATCTGCAATTGTTCGAATCATACAACTCATAGTAATTATGAAATTAGGAGATCACATTTTTTTATTTTAAATTATATTATTATTAAATTCAACACCTTCAACTGGAGTGTTTTCCAAATTATTCGTATGTAACCCGGTAACATTTGCATATATCCAAAAAAAATTGATGGCCAACCAAAGATGTTCATATTTAAAAAAAACCGTGCTACATAATCTCTAAATTAGTTGAATTCTCAATAAGTACAATACAATTGTAATTATTTTACGTCACGAACGGCTTTGGACATCTGAATCCTTTGTGAGTGTATCTTAGATCATACACATATGTGTATGACCTAAGGAGTGTATATATGGCTTCGTAAAGTGTCATTTATACTTTGTAAATTGAGGTTATAATGTATGACAGAATACAGCTGTGTCCGACTTTATTCTAGAGATTTTACAGCAATGACACCAGTCATATACCTGGAAAACTAGTTCATCTAACAGATACGCCTTCGGCCTGTTACAATTTTAAACATTCGCACTAGTCCAAAATATGGAACATAATAGAAATAAATCAAGGTTACCTAGGATCCTCAACATTCATGAAAACATGTTTATTCTTCTTTTTTCTCTGCGCATAGGCCAATGGTCTATTCATTATATACAATCAGCCGGTTCTGTGGTCCTTCTTAGCACGTATGTCGGACAGGAGGCTAACCTTAACCCGTCGAACATCATCATCATCTGACATGAAGCCGACTCGAGGGTCAATCCTGGATACGCCAGGCCCACCCCATGCCAGTAGGTGGGTAGGACTTTACGGGATAGGGTGGGATCGGGTGGGGCATTGCACAACGTTAACATGTCTGTAATGCATACCGCAAGACACCGCTGCTGCAACACAGGGTAGTTAGTAATCTACGCATCAATGGGGTTTTTAAGTATGTAGCTGAGACCGTTATGCGATTATGCATTTGAGCCTAATAACTTTGGTATCAAAGTTTTACATTGTTCTTATTTCACATCTATCTATTGTTCTAAGGTTACTGATTGCACATCTCTTAGTTTTCGAATAACTAATAACCCACTTAATATTTGCTCCAAAACTTATTTAAACTGTCCGTTATCATCATCATTGGTGCTACAGCCCTTTGTAGGCCTTGACCTGCTCGACGACTTTTTTCCATTCCCTTCTGTCTTTTGCCTTGGTTTTCCATTGCTGCACCCCTACTGTCGCTAGGTCTGAGGTAATTTGGTCGATAAACCTGTTTCTCGGGCGTCCAACTGATCTTTGTCCTTCTGGGTCACCTGTGAAAATCTTCTTTAGTGGGAGCGTTTCATCCATTCTCAGCATATGTCCTGTCCATTGTATCCTTGCTGCTTTAACGACTCTGGTTATGTCTGGTTCGTTGTATAGGTTGTAAAGTTCAAAGTTGTATCGTCGTCGCCATTCGTTATTATCTTTTATGGGGCCATAAATTTTTCTAAGGACCTTTCTTTCGAAACTTCCTAGGCTGATTTCATCTTTCTTTTTTATTGTCCAGGTTTCTGCACCGTACATAAGCACTGGTCTAATTAAAGTTTTATACATTGTGCATTTTGTTTTTCTGGATATATGTTTTGACTGTATTTGTGCTGATAGGCCATAGTACGCTTTATTAGCTGCCGTTATTCGTTTTTGTATTTCTTCACTATTATTATTATCACTATTTATTAACACGCCTAGGTACGTAAATTCTCGCACTTGTTCAAAGTTATAATTGTTTATCGCGAGGTATGCGTTTGCCGGAATTCCTTTGTTTTGTTTGCTTATGCACATATATTTAGTTTTATGTTCGTTTATTATTAGCCCTATGTTTTTTGCCGCGCCTTCAAGTGCAATAAACGCTCCTTTGATGTCCGCTGTTGTTCTTCCAATGATGTCCAGGTCATCTGCGTAGGCTACGATTTGGGTCGATTTGTTAAAGATAGTTCCTGTGGTTTGAATTCCTGATTTTTTGATTACACTTTCCAGTGCTAAGTTAAATAGGAGACAGGATAGTGCGTCTCCATGCCGTAGTCCTTTATTCGATGTAAGGGGTGCTGATAAATCATTTTGAATTCTTACTTGGTTCTGTATTTTATTCATGGTTAGTTTGGTAAGTGTAATAAGGTGTTTTCTAACGCCTATCTCCTCCATCGCTTTGTACAATTCTTTCCTGTTAATACTGTCGTATGCGCCCTTAAAATCTACGAACAGATGGTGCGTTGTTATGTTTACTTCCCATGTTTTTTCGATGATTTGTTTTACTGTACATATTTGGTCTATTGTGGATTTTCCTTTGCGGAACCCTCCTTGGTAGTTTCCGATCTGGTTTTCTACTTGCGGCCCTAATCTGTTAAACAATATGTTCGAGAATATTTTATAGGCAACATTTAGCAGGGTTATTGGTCTATAGTTCTCACAGCATAGCTGGTCCCCTTTTTTGTGTAAGGGGCATATGATGCCTATATTCCATTCCTCTGGTAGCATGGCCTGCTGCCATATCTGTTTAATTAGCAGGTAAAGTTGTTCTTGTAGCTCGCTTCCCCCTTTTTTTAATAGTTCAGCTGTTAGGTTTTCGGTTCCCGGTGATTTGTTATTTTTCTGACTTCTGATTGCATCTTCTACTTCTTTTCTTGTAGGTGGCTGGCATCCATCGTCCTCCATGTCGTGCACTTTAGTTATTTCTACCTCTTCCTCTTGACCTTCCTCTTCTTGACTCGCGTTTTGGCTTAATGCATCCTCGAAGTGTTCCTTCCATCTTTCTAAAATTTTGTTCTTTTCGCTTATAATGTTACCATGCTTATCTTTACACATCGTAGTTTTCGGTTTAAATGTTTTACTCATGTTGTTCACTGTTTGGTAGAACTTTCTGCTTGCTTTTTGCTTATTAAGTCGTTCCACTTCCCCCAGTTCTTTTTCGTAGTGGGCTCTTTTTTTTACTTTATGCAGTTTCTTTTCTTCTCTTCGTAGGTTCTTGTATTCTTCTTCTGCGGCTTGGTTTTGTTTTTGTAGCATATTTTGGTATGCTGCATTTTTTTATGCTCGTGATTTCTTTGCATTTGGCGTCGAACCAGTGTTTTCTCTTTTCTATTATTTGGAGTCCTAGTACATTACTCGCCGTTTGGTTAATTATGTCTTTGCATTTACTCCACTTCTC
The DNA here is from genome assembly GCA_014611495.1 of Limonius californicus. NCBI lineage: Eukaryota > Metazoa > Arthropoda > Insecta > Coleoptera > Elateridae > Limonius > Limonius californicus. Next base: position 26,958 of record JABXWE010015691.1, read on the forward strand.
ACCAATCGCACTGGTTGATTTGCTGGTGTCTGTTAGCATTCTACTTGATATTTTCCCTGAAAATTCCTTCTCTACTTTTTCTTCCTCAAGTGCCGTGGTGTTATATTTCCTACTTCGTGTCCCCGTTTCTTTTTTTAAGTTGGAGATCTTTGATCGTAGTTTTACTACCATCATAAAGTGGTCTGAGTCAATATTGGGTCCTCTATGTATTCTTACATCCTGCACATTTGAGTTATGGCGTGCATCTATAATACAGTGGTCGATTGCATTCAGGGTTTTTCCATCAGGTGACTTCCAAGTTAGTTTGTGGATGGGTTTGAGTTGGAAGCATGTATCTGCGATTACCATATTCAGCGAGGTTGCTAACTGTACTAGTCGTTTGCCATTGTCGTTGCATGCTGTATGTGGGCTATATTTCCCTATCGTGGGGTAATAAATTTGTTCTTGACCTATCTTTGCGTTCAGGTCTCCTGGTATCATTTTGACATCATTATTCAGACACTTTCTGTATTCCATCTCCAGCTGCTCGTAGAATTCTTCTTTCTCATCCTCTGTCTTCTCCTCCGTAGGTGCATACACATTTATTATACTCAGTGTTGGGTAGTAACTAAGTAAAAGTAACTAGTTACTAGTAACTAGTTACTTTTCAGTAACTTGATAGTAACTTAATTACTTTTGTGTTTCCAGTAATTGTAACTATAACACGTTACAATTATTTAGTAACTTTAGTAACTGAATGTGACAAGTTACAGTTTCATGCTCCAAATGTAAAATATTTTAAAATGTTCGGTTTTTAATGCCTAGTATTTAAGAAAGTATACCTGAAGCTGAAGAATTTGTTGAAATTTCGAATGCTTTAGTATGCAAATGCTAATACCGAACACAGGAATACCTTCTTGTACTTAGTCGATAATAAATAATATTTGATGGATCCTATTTGGGTGGTGACAGCTTTTTCCAGTAATCTTTAATCCTTTAACAACTAGAAGCTCTCTGAGCAGGTATGCGGATTACTGGGAAGTACATTCCTAACGCCTGTGCGTAGGTTGGGGTGTCTAATTCAGACGAAAATACATTCACCATCTCTATATTTCAATAATAACGAAAAATAAAATAGAATCCTTGGAAAATCCCAAAAACATCGTTGAACCAGCTCCTCTAAGCCTGTTCCTTCCCCCACGTATAGAATATTTGCTAATAAACAATTGCTTATAAATGTGTGTTTCTGTTGATATTAAGTTGGTAGTAATTGCATGTACATTAGTAGCGTCTCGTAAAAAAAGGTAACTTAAAAAATAACGAGTTACTTTATGGTAACTTAGTAACTTATTCAAGTTACTTTTATAATTCTGTAACTTAGTAACTTACTTAGTTACTTTTTTGCTGAGTAACTGATTAACTTACTTAGTTACTTTCTTAGAGTAACTTACCCAACACTGGACTTAATTCCAAATATATCGGCTTGTTTAATAATCGGTTCCCGGTATATACTAATTGTCTTAGGATGCTGACTTGCAGGTTCCGTATCATCTCTTTGGATGACATTTTAATGTTGGGTTTCTGTATCATCACTATATTTACCAATCCATTTATCATCTATCTTGTTAACATGCTTCTTCCACTGCCGACGTCTCGTTCTTACCCATCTTACTTGTTGGAACAAAAAACATTTTTTATTGAATATAATTTTCGCAATGGAACCAAAGTTTATAGATATCCTATACAAAATTGTTTAGGAGAGTGTCCTGTCTAATTTCCAAATGCTACAGTTTACTGTAAACTGCTTTAATTAGCTCTAAATGGAGTATAACACCGACAGGAAGCGTTCCCAGCAAGAAGTGTAGTGAGCGACCTTGATACACACTGTATAAGTTACTGATGCTGCTATGGAAATAATGGAAAATGTTAATTTTTTCAGTATATTTTAATAAATTAGCTTATTTCGTATAATTTATAAAAACATTAATACATTATCTTAACAAAATTTCGCATACACCTGTTTGATCCCGCTCTTGATATTTGTTATAAAAGAAGCTTCTGTAAATGAGGAAAAGTGTTCTTTCTCCTTGAATTAGTTTTGTGCTTCGTAAGAATGAACATGTTTTAGTGCGAGACTTTTAAATCATAAGAGCAACTCAGAAACCCGTTGGTAATAGGCTATAGTTTCTGAAAAAGTATTTTTCTCAAGCGTTCTCATTACTATAAACATATTTAGAGTACTTATGGTTAGACAGTATGATCAACAAAATTTTAAATACGTGTTGGTTGCAGGTCTTAAAGTATTCGATCACGATTTAAAGATTCTTTATTTATGTTATTTAGGTTAAATATAAATACTTTTTTGAATGCGGCACAAAAACCTCAGAGTAGTGATAACTACATCGCTTTGCACGTGCAGCTTTACTAACAAGCATTTTCAAAGAAATTGTAAATAATTCGTCCAAACTTGTCAAACGATTTATAAGCGGCCTTCTATCAGGTTTGAAAAAACCTTAAGGAAATTATACTAATAACGTAATCCCTGACAATGTCTTAGAAGTAAATATTGTGAGTTCTAGAGTAAAAGTAATTTTATCAACTGCATAATTCATGGGAAGGCACTCATTTTGTTTTAACAGCTAATCTTATTGAAGCTTTTTGTTGATCGTACTGTATTCAAGCGCAAATGGAGAGAGGTGAACGTATGATCCAATTTTAATGTAATATTACCATAATTCTAGTCAAAATAACGAATACAAGCTTCGCTAAACGGAAAGCAGGAAATTAAAACAAACGCATTTTGTAGTCGTAAATTAAAAGTGGAATTTTACAAATCATATTCAGGAAGCCCATTCTGGCTTTTATAATCGCACATAGCAGTTAATTTTGGCACTAAAACGGATTTATGCTTTGAATTGTAGTTTTTTTCTTCTTTATTAAATGATATTTTAACTTATGAGTGCGTTGCCGCAATTTTTTAACAGAATAAGTAAAAGTTAGGTTGCATTTTTTGTTTTATAAAATGTTCGGAAAGAAATTACTTCGTGTGTTTGCTTAAAATGTTTCATTGTTCATTCATACCATTTTATACTATCTGATCTAAAAATACTTTCTTTCATCAATACATCATGAAGTACAGCGTTTGTCGAAGAATACTACATACAAGGAAGGAAGTAAAACATTTACGTCCAAAATTAAATATTGGTAATTCTCCCATATAACCACACTGCTTTAATAATCATATCATCCCAGAAAAATGATTTTATAATTCGTTTTGATTGTGTACACTAAATGCATAATACCTTAGGCACTCCTACACTTACTTTTCATATTTTATAATTTTGTTATTTAAACTATTTTTGAAAATTCTGTAAAAAAAAATGAGTTGATAGACTGGTATAAACTTTGATTGATCGTTAAGGTTTTTGGAAGCACATAGCCATACTATAGCAGGATTAGTTTAGAAGTTCATAATATATAAATAGTAAATAATGTCAGTATTATAAAAATATCCCAAAAAATAATTTATACAAATTGACCCCAATGTTTTTAATTTATTAAGTATGCAATTTTCTTCATGCAAAGCAAGTTTATTAACATTCAAACATCCCCTGGCAGTTTGATAAATATCAATCAAAATTATATCTAGTATATCTACCGGGTGATTATAAACATGTGAGCTTTAACCACATATACGGTAGCAGAGGTTATTCAATTCACTTAACTGTAAATAACTTTTTTTTACAAAAGTCAGTAAAAGTTTAATTTTTAACGCATGCTGTCAGTGTCTAAAATGTGACTTTATGGCACTGGCACTGGTAAATTACTTTTAGCACTAGTGCTAAAAGTAAATGACGTGATTTACTATCAACACTGGTGCGACATTGTAAAAAAATTAATCAACCGCAATACACCATTGCGAAGGGAGTGCACAATTCTACTATCAAGAGATCCAAAAAAAGCTGATCCCCAGCGGGCTGTGGAATGAAAAATCATGTCTTTTCTAGAGTAAAGGAAAGTTTATCTTCTTCTTCTTCAACTTGATTTAGGCCTTAAGGCCTGTTATTTCCAGCATTTTCCTGTGATGTGGATTGCCAACATTCTTTCCACCTTTTCAACGGTCTTCCCGGAAGCCTTTTTCCATGGACTTTTCCATCTCTAGCTATTCGGACCAGTCGATCGTTGTTCATCCGACTGATGTGTTGGTTCCAGTCTCTCCTGCGCTGTCTTACCCATCTTACAACATCTTGGATTTGGCACGTTTCTCTTATGGTTTGGCTCCTTACCCTGTCTCTTAACGTCTTTCCAGCTACTGTACGTAATGTTCTCATTTCAGCTGTTCGCAACAGGCGTTTCGTTTTAGAGTTATCAGCACGAGTTTCGGCAGCATACGTCATTATAGGTCTTATACACGTTTTGTATACTCGCACTTTGCTTTCTATATTTAGGAACTCATCTCGCCATATAAGATCTTTGAGGCATCCCGACACAGCAGTAGCTTTAATTACTTGGTCAGTCACTTCTTTTACTAGGTTACCTTGGCTGGATATTTTTGTTCCCAGGTAGGTAAATGACATTACTTGCTCAATATTTTGATTGTCAAGAACAAGCTTACATCTTCGAGGCTGTTTCGAAATGACAAGGCTTTTTGTTTTTTCTACTGATATGGTCATATTGTATCTTCCTGCTTCTATTTTAAATGCTTGCAACAGTCGTGGCAAATTGTCTTCGGCTTCTGATATAATTACGGCGTCGTCCGCTTAACAAACTACTTTGATTTCACCCGTGTTCAGCTGATAGCCGCTACTAGATGCTTTTGGTTTTGTAATTATCTTATCCATAACTAGGTTGAATAACATCGGACTAAGGCTGTCTCCTTGTCTAATTCCTCTTCGGTTAATTCATTGTTGATTCTTAGCCGAGTTGTGTTTCTCGTATTCAGATCTTTCACTGATTTAATTATGTCGTTCGATATTCCTTTTTCTTAACAAATTTGCAACACATCAGTTAGTCGCACCCGGTCGAACGCCTTCGTCAGATCAATAAAACACATATATGCAGGTTTGTTGTACTCTAGTGATTTTTCTGTTATCTGTCGTACAATGAAGATGGCATCAGTTGTTGATCTATTTTTACGAAAGCCCTGTTGTTCCTCACTTATGTCTAATGTTCTGTTTAGCTCATTTCTAATCAGACCAGTAAATAACTTGGCTGTTGTATTTAAAAGTGATATTGTCCTGTAGTTCGATGGATCATTTTTATTACCCTTCTTAAAAATAGGGATTGTCACGCTTGTTCTCCAATCTTCTGGTATCCTTGAGTTTTCTAATATTTGCTAGAACATCGTTGTTAATTCTCTAGCTAGTGTCGTGCCTCCGTATTTCAGGAATTCTTTGGGTATGGTGTCGGTACCTGGTGCTTTTCGATTTTTAAGATTTTTCATGGCCTCTATGATTTGTTCATACGTAAAGGTTGTTGTATTGGGGGTTTGATGGCGGTCCAATAATTGGAAAGTTTATGATGTCAGATAAATTAGTTATCTTTTTTTTAATACGAATCTGACAGATTGTAAAAATGATTTTTAATACATTTCAAAGAGCATTCGTTGAATCTTACTTTCAGAACGGCTTTCAAGTTGACGAAGAATGGACATATTCGATTCCTCCTTGTTTTGTGGAATTCCGAGAGCGGTATCCCAATGAAATTATTACATACCGAAAATTTTATGCTTTGGTTAAGAATTTAGTCAGCAATTTTCGAGAAACTGGAAGTGTTGGAAGGAAAGAAGGGTCTGCTGGGCCAAAGAAGATAGTACCTGCTTTAATTGAAACTGTAGGACAACTAATTGACGAAGCTCCAAAAACCCGAATTAGACATTTATGCCAGCAAGTTGATGATTTAAGTTACGGTACATGCCACAGAATATTGAGACAAGCTTTGCATCTGCATCCTTACCGATTTATTTCCGTTCAGGAGCTTTTAGAACAGGATTATCCAAAAAGATTTCAGTTTTGTCGTTGGTTTTTGGATAATCTCAATGATGAGCAGTTAAATTTAACCTTTTTTACCGACGAAGCCTGGTTTTACCTTAATGGGTATGTTAATTCACAGAATATGCGGATTTGGAGTAGCGATAATCCACACCTTATAATTAAAACTCCCCTTCATCCACAGAAAATAGGAGTCTGGGTTGGAATGAGTCGTCGTAGGTTAGTTGGGCCACTATTTTCACTATTTTCGAAGGCACGCTAACTGCAGCAAGGTACAGGAATGAATTATTGCAATCTTTCTTAAATGAATTTCACGATGATGAGCTACGGGATGGTTTTTTGCAACAGGATGGCGCAACAACTCATGCAGCTGCAGATACAATTAATTTTTTACGCGAATATTGTGATGACCGAATCATTAGTAGGAATACTGCAACACCCTGGCCCCCTCGCTCTTGTGATATTACTGTTTTGGACTTTTTTCTATGGCCCTATTTGAAAAACACCATTTTTAAAACTCCAGTTAATGATTTAAATGAACTGAAACTTAGAATTGAAGAAAACTGCCAAGAAATTAACAACTCACCTCAATTATTACAAAATGTTTTTGAAGGTATGAGAAGACGAGTTCAGAAATGTTTGGAGGAAGAACTGAAGTAGGCTTGACGTTTGTTGTGATCATTACATTAGTTAAGGTTTATTCATTTCTTTTACTATTGCCCAATAAAGGATTTCTGTTCCTAAAAATGACGATTCATTATTATTTAATTCCAGCTAACACAACCTAACCTGAAATTGACATAAACATTCCTTTAGACTAGAAAAGACGTGACTTTTCATTCCACAGCCCACTGGGGATCAGCTTTTTTTGGATCTCCTGATATCTAAAACGCTGTTGGAGCACAACGTCAAAGACAAATCTAAGAAAATTACAAGACTTTTAGAATAAGGTCTTAAGAATGCCTGCTAACGCACCCTGATTCATTCGTAATAGACAAATTCACAAGTAAGGACTGTGTAGTATAGAAACATTTATGTATCAAAAAGCTAACCAAAACATTCATCACCCATCTTAACAACAGCAACAACACCATCCTACAGGTACATACATATCCGGCTAAAAAGACATCTTCCACAAGTTTAGACGAAAGTGAAAAGTGAATAAACTAGTGTAAAATGTTAACAACAGCTGTGCGGTTTTAACACGAGCTAGGAAGTAGCTCAGATTTGAGGAAACATGTTCCTTCAGTGACATTATTATAGTAACACTACGTAATTAAGTTAAACAAAACCATGTATAACATTGTAAAACGCTGAGATGGTAAACTGTAAAAAAAATACTGGGCTTTGTTTTCTAACATACGAGAAACAGTAATGAACAAATTAATTTATTATAAAACATTATAATGCGATCAAAACTTTAGTTTGTTTCATTCGGTCGTTACTATTATTATTATCAAAATATAAACCATATAAAAAACAAAAAATATATACAATATTAGCTTTTTTTGCGAAAAGCAGTGAATGTAATTTATAAAAAGTTTGATTTTAACTGTTGATCCCAATTTGCTCAAACTTTGCACTATTAATGTATCTGCCATACGGTTGATAAAGTTAGATTTTTCATAAAGTATGAGCTATACTAAGATAACTAGGAATTTACTCTTCTTCGTTTTGGATAACACATGGCCATTAAGCATATCTATTTACTTTTATACATTGCAAGTATAGGAAAAATATGGGAAAATTAAAATTTGCGACTTTAAAGATAAATATCTGTTACAGACTTCTAGGAAGATAAAGATTTGGTTTAAAAATAAATTTATTCGTGTTTACGAACGTTCGTATGCGGTTACATAAATCTAAACACGGTTCTGGTATGTTTTCTTTGAAATATAGAGATTTATTTAAAATTCAGCCACAAAACAAGTTATTCGAAAAATTTGGAGTTAGAATTAGCAATAAGTCGTTGGTATCATTATTGCTTTTTTCTATTTCGGTTTTATAAAACCGTTCTAAGCGCACTGTTTTAGCTTAAAAACAGTACGTTAAGGAGGCCTATAATCGTACTGTTTTTAGTTTGTTTTTTTACGATGTTGGTAGTTCGATTTGAATTTGAAAGTTTGAAATGTCAGTTTCAGCCACCTGTCAGTGCTGCCATAAGTGTT
>JABXWE010015692.1:0-13467 GCA_014611495.1 Limonius californicus
TCAGTTACTCGACAAAAAAGTAACTAAGTAAGTTACTAACTTACAGAATTATAAAAGTAACTTGAATAAGTTACTAAGTTACCATAAAGTAACTCGTTATTATTTAAGTTACCTGTTGTTACGAGACGCCACTAATGTACATGCAATTACTACCAACTTAATATCAACAGAAACACACATTTATAAGCAATTGTTTATTAGCAAATATTCTATACGTGGGGGAAGGAACAGGCTTACAGCTTAGAGGCGCTGGTTCAACGATGTTTTTAGGATTTTCCAAGGATTCTGTTTTATTTTTCGTTATTATTGAAATATAGAGACGGTGAATGTATTTTGAATTAGACACCCCCAACCTGCGCACAGGCGTTAGGAATGTACTTCTCAGTAATCCGCATACCTGCTCAGAGAGCTTCTAGTTGTTAAAGGATTAAAGATTACTGGAAAAAGCTGTCACTACCCAAATAGGATCCATCAAATATTATTTATTATCGACTAAGTACAAGAAGGTATTCCTGTGTTCGGTATTAGCATTTGCATACTAAAGCATTCGAAATTTCAACAAATTCTTCAGCTTCAGGTATAATTTCTTAAATACTACGCATTAAAAACAGAACATTTTAAAATATTTTACATTTGTAGCATGAAAATGTAACTTGTCATATTCAGTTACTAAAGTTACTAAATAATTGTAACGTGTTATAGTTACAATTACTGAAAACACAAAAGTAATTAAGTTACTATCAAGTTACTGAAAAGTAACTAGTTACTAGTAACGAGTTACTTTTACTTAGTTACTACCCAACACTGCTTTAACTCTTGAGAATAAGATCTTGTTATATAAAAGTATAATCCGCCCAATGTGGACATCCCGATATCGTACAACGTTTTGAGTTGAAAACCCTCCGAAATATGTCAAATGTACCCAAATCGTACCCTTCATGCCGACCTAAACATCGATATGTAAAAGATGCCATCGCACAAAACACCGTTAAACACGTAATTGCCTTGAAAATCTTCCAAATAATATCAGGAAACCACTGACAGCAGATCCACAAACTCCCTGACTTCAGATGAAATGGCCAAAGGATCTGACATTAAAAATGGAAGGACACCGATGGGTGCCCTCCCTAATAAAGTCATAAGCCAAATTACTGTACTTACCTAATATTAGTTCATAGAATATAACGTATACTGATTGCTATTACAAACAAATTTAATCATTATTAATTACTTTTATTTATTATCAGATTTTGTATGTATTTGTGTCTTACTTAAGTTAAACGATTGTAATTTAAAGCGAATATTTTCGGTTGTTTACGTGCACATTTGTATGCATATTTCTAATTTTAGTTGCATATTTATGCTAAGCCTGGTTATGATGCCATGGTAGATAAGAAAATATAGCGCCCTTATATTTTCCTTTTGCCATATCATACTTACAGGAAAAGTATTAATTTCGTAAAAAAATCGAATTAAAGAAAATTAAATATGTATCGACTAAACTAGTCATTTTTTTAGGAACTGTGTCTCTTTGAGTATATGTATGCAACTACTGATATCTACAAAACGGCAGATGCAATGTAGGTGCAGTGTAGGTGCAATTTTAAATTTAGAGGTTATTAGAATTGAAATTGAAAGTCAGTCATATTTCTTTAGTGGGAGTTTTAGGCTATGTATTTGAGTTTTGCAACTGCGATGTTATAGAAGCCCTAATACAAATTGAATGAGTTTTACTGAATTCTGTAGCTTATCGTCTTAGTAGATTTAGAACAAATTTTGTTAATACCTACGTTTACTCATTTGGACATGTTCTGCAGTCGCCAAATTTCCTGCTGCAACTTTGGTATACATGTACCTGATCCGTACAATATGCTTATGGGTTGAATCAGTATCTTACAGAGACGGTATCAACATATCCCACGTTTTGTTGTCAGTTTTTACCAGGGGCAAAGAAACGTTTATACAATAATAAAAATTTCCTATTTGGAGTGATAACTGCACCGGGAAAAACAAAAATAGGATTTTACTCATGCTTCTAATATATCTGCTTGTTTCAGGTGTTGTTTTAAAGACAGATCAAACATTTTTAGAAAGCGGTAATAGTTACCTTACATGCGATAGAGATTGTGCCAAATTGAGAAAACATAAAGGGTAGCAAAATGTATTACTCTTCATAATTTGGAAAATATGATTCTTAATGCATGCCGAAACATACATTCAAAGGGGTGCGATTAGAAAATAAAAAGATTTATGATGATTATGAAAATTCGACAAAGTTACAGATGTTTCATTTTTCGTGGATACAAATCAATAAAGAAAATGGGTATATTGTAAACACACAGAAATTATTTTTATAATTTGAACCACTTTTGCAACTGCGATGTTATAGAAGCCCTAATACAAATTGAATGAGTTTTACTGAATTCTGTAACTTATCGTCTTAGTAGATTTAGAACAAATTTTGTTCATACCTACGTCTACTTACTTGGACATGTTCTGCAGTCGCCAAATTTCCAGCTGCAACTTTGGTATACATGTATCTGATCCGTACAATATGCTTATGGGTTGAATCAGTATCTTACAGAGACGGTAACAATATTCCCCCCGCTTTGTTGTCAGTTTTTACTAGGAGCAAAGAAACGTTTGTACAATAATAAATATTTCCTATTTGGAGTGATAACTGCACCGGGAAAAACAAAAATAGGATTTACTCATGTTTCTAATACATCTGGTTGTTTCAGGGGTTGTTTTACAGACAGACCAAACATTTTAGAAAGCGGTAATAATTACGTTACATGCCATAGAGATTATGCTTAAACTGAGAAAACATAAAGAGTAACAAAATGTTTTATACTTCATAATTTAAAAATATGATTCTCAATTCATGCCGAAACATACTTTCAAAGGGGTGCAATTAGAAAATAAAGAAATTTATGATGATTATATTAATTCCACATAATTACAGATGTTTCATTTTTCGTGGATACAAATCAATAAATAAAATGGATATATTGTAAATGCACAGAAATTGTTTTTCTAATTTAAACCTTGAAACGTTCTAAAAAAAAGAGAAAAATTAGCTTAAATCGTATCGCAAAAACTACAAAAATTGAAGCAATAATTACTAACTTGTAAGGTATGATTGATTACAATCTTTTAAAGCATTAGAGCTATTACGAGTAGCTTGTTGACACGTCTATAAGCTCATTTCACTCCAACTATGCAGTGTACAGGGATAAGACTACAGTATTGCCATATTTCCCCAGAAAGTCGCTTAAAACTGGACACGAAGACGTCAATCATAATAAATCCGCCTTTTGTATTGAAATGGGCTTATCTGTTAATACCTTGTTGAAGTTTACAGCATGAAATATTGCACGTATTGAACTGTATTTCTTTATTGCTTTGTAGACACCTTCGAAATGGCGTTGTAAAAGTAGGAGATTTCTTATATATACAATCCAACTGTAATGAGCTGATTCACCTAATTACCTACCTATTATTCCTCATATATTAAGTGAGTAATTAAGTACATTGCAATTGTGATAAATACTAATTATTATTTATCTATAGGGATGTTTATTATTTACATTCCAAGCATAATTATCTATCTATTATTACTGATATATTAAGTTATATTGCACTTATGATTCAATAACTATTTCAAAGTACCAACGATTACCTTAATTTGCATTATCCTCTACAGATCGAAGATATACCTGCCTTTCTCAGCTTACACGAAGATTTAAAATTTCTTTGAGTATACCTGAGTGCGACATCCCTGGGTGCCTGCGGCGGACTACAAGCGGCAACGCGGCAGGCGAAGTTTGCCTTTAAATAACATTGTCATATGTTCTCTGTATTGCATAGTCAGAGTGAAATGATCTTTAGAAGATTATCTTACAGATAAGTAGTACGTAAGCCTGCTTAGTCTGACGGAGTTGCACCGTTTCGAACTCTAAAAGATTTGCAATATATATTATCTTTTTGTCATTTTTATCCATGTATGTGATATTTATATACAGTTATGAATAATAATTATAAAATACTTATGCATAAGAATAAATATTTTCTTGATTTTCGTAGAACTTACTTTTTGGTGCTTAGGTTTTGCATGTCTACTTTAGAGTTTTGGAAACTTTATCGCTTGAAAATAATAGTCTACTTTAAAGTAAACAAAATACATATTTTTCGAATAAAAAATATTAGATTTTTTTTCCAGTCGTTTTCAATTTCGTATATTTGGATGAATTAACTTTAAAACATACATCTAGCAACAATCGGTTCAAAATCTAATTTAAACAAACTTTTCGTTTAAATAAAGTTTTGTTAGTAGAACAGCAAAATTGGCAAGAGAAGTTAACATAGCAAATTCGTTTCTACTAATAAAGCATGTCTGTAAATAGTAAATGCTGTTTGGAAGGGCATTTGAGATTTTATAGGAAAGATATGAAATTGACAATGTAGTATTTATCAAACAGTTAATCGATGATTTTGCTCTTATACTTCAAAAATGTAATCTATAACGTTTGTTGTCGTAAACTGATTAAAGAACTACGTCCTATAGCTGTAAATTGGAAATCGATACGTATCTTAATTATGATCCGTATAATAAAAAAGCTAGGTAGGCCGTTTATTAGTTATTTTTACCGAAGTTATCTCATTTACCATTTACAAAATTCCAATGACAGGCTTTCAATTTGGGACACTCTGTATACATTCATAAATATACATTTGGGATAGTGTGGGAAAGACTAAACGTACGGTCAAAGACTATATATAGTCTTTGGTACGGTTTTACTGATTTTTTGTATGATAACAATACAGACCCGTAAACAATTTGGGCACACCTAGTGAAGGAAATGTTGCTGTGCATGCAATATGTAAACTAATTGTGTTCAAGTTGAGGGGATTAGACAGCTTAGGGGTGTTGCATTTTCTGCATGAAGAAACAATATAATATACATCTGGAAATAGCGTTCGGTGTGGGCGGACATTAATTGGACGCTAGGTATCTGGCACATTTTAATCCTACCCTTAAACTGGAAGCTGTCGTGGGGATTAACATAATTGCTAGTTTATTGCTGCTAAGTAGGTTCGACCCTAAGTAGGCCGGCCACTAAGTACCCGGCACATTTTTGTTCTACGTAAATATAAACTTAATTGCCTGGTTGTGGGATATTATTTACAAAGAAGTTTTAGTTTTTTCTTACACTTGGCCAAATTTAGTTGTTTGTGGTTAGTTGTGTTTTTCACGAATATGGAAATTTCTAAAGTTGTCAGCGAACGTGGAAAAGAAGTGCTGATAACATAATTACACATTACTACCAGTACATTATTACAGGCCGGCCAGCCTGATTACTAGGGTCCAATTTATGGTATCCTTTGCAGGTATAGCTAGCGCAATAAGGATTAACTAAATCTTTAGGGTCCAATTTATGCACGCCCTTCGGTGTAACTCCACGACAACCTGTATAAAGGCGGAATTATTGCAATAATTCATAATTCATACGCCCTATCATCGACTACCGACTCTCTCTACACGCCAGTAGCAAACCTCATCTTCTCCATCAAATCGAAGCATGCGAAATGCAAATTTTTCGTCGCATTTTCCGGCTACATCGAGAACATTCCAGTAAATAAGTCCGTATCGAAACTCAAACCACTTCAATCAGCAACCGTTTATTGGAACTCCCAGAGTTACATATCTGGAACTCTTCTCCACGGCATTCCCATCGCCATTGAAACCTTCAGAACTTCTCACAAACCCCCAAATCGAAATTCCATCCTGGTTAACCACATCCCCAGAAATCCCCGGAGGAAACTAACGCCCCCCAACTGCCCTCCTTTCATCCCCTGTATTAATGAAACATATTGCAGTGCATACATACAGTGTTGCTTTCCTTTATTATATGCATTAGTATTTCTAGTTTATATTCTGCAATTGTTACCGTATTGTTTGTATGCTATGAAATTTACTGTATTACTTATTCTGCAATTAATTTTTAAAAACTGGTGTGCAACATCATTACAAATGCAATAAAAAATTTATTTCAATCAAATAGCTAAATTATTTGTGGAAAAATATCGTTTGCATCACAATATAATACTCGTACGAGCAATCTGAAGATCAATTTAACGTTATCATAAAATAGATAAAGTTCTATCTTGTTTTCGAATGTCTTTCAAACTACATAAAGTTGTTTGTTTTATCTTCAAACCTTTGACTATAAAACAGCGTCGTTTCAATCATGATTAATCAGTTTACCGTAAGTATGAAGATGATCGCACTCACTCTTGCTGCTCTTGTAGCAGTTGCTGCAGGTAAATATAGTTCTTTTACATTTTTATGTTTTGTTTTGATATAACATGCTATTAAAGAAAGTTTTTACATTTGCAAATTTTAGAAACAAAACTTTATGCTTTTGGATTTAATTTCTTCATTTTATTTTGAATTTGTCTATAATTCATTTTAATGGTACAATATTCTTCTTTTTTATAAAACTATCGGCATTAATGGAAAGATTACGATGATAATAATAGTAATGTTACATAACATATTATTCGCAATGTATAATATCTGCCATTCTACATTTAACAATCTTTTCAGCTGTTCCTGCAAAACCATCCATACATGCCGATATCTACAAAAACATACTTACACCAGAAACCTCGCGTATTATTGGAGGAGAAGAAGCTTCAAGGGGGCAGTTTACTTACCAAGTATCTATCCGTTGGGGCATCCTTGGTTCTGCTTCCCATATTTGCGGGGGTTCTCTGATCAAGGAAAACTGGGTGCTTACCGCAGCTCACTGCAATGCTTACCCCTTTGGAAACTACGATGTTGTTCTAGGTCTGCTCAATCAAGGGGAAGATCATCCAGACGTTCAAATAATTCCCGTAGCTGAATTTATTGTTCATTCCGAATATCCCGGGTAATTTTGTGTTTCAACACTTATACTACCTTAAAAAGTTTAAGCAAAAACGTTTACTTGTTTCTCAAAATGAAGTTATAACAAGTGTTCTGGTGAATTTATATATAATTTTGAAATTGCAGAGGAGTTGCTGCTAATGACATCGCCCTTATTCGCCTTGAAAAAGCCGCCACTTTGAACGATGCTGTACAGCTCGTAGCTTTGGCAGCTGGAGATGAATGTGGAGCTATTGAAGATGTACTACTTTCTGGGTGGGGTTTAACTTCACCGATTCCTATTGCACCAGTAGGATTGAGATGGGCCCAGTTACCACGTATCTCAAACGAGCGTAAGTTAATTTTAAACATTACCCGTTTATTTTGTGCTCTAATATATATTTCAAAAAGCGTGATTGGTAATTTCAATTATAGAATGCGCGGCTGATTTGACGGCTCTTTTGGGTTCTTCTGAACCATTAGACGTTTCCATGATATGTACCACTGCAAACGAAGGCAAGTCGCAATCTGCATGTTCTGGAGACAGCGGCGGCCCCCTTGCCCTGGAATCCCTTGGAAAACAAGTTGGAGTCGTGTCTTGGGGCATTTCACCATGTGGAACCAAAGGAGCTCCCTCTGTTTACACCAGTGTTTGCAGCCACGCGGATTTCATTAACTCCCATATAGGAAATTAGATTTGCAGTGCTGATAATTCCAGTTAAATATAATTGCAAAAATATCTATTTTCTTTATTTTCAGTTTTCTTTCTATTTTTATACTGCGGTTTTTAACTTCTTTCGCCACATTTAAAATGTATAAGAATTCAACAATTAACGTAAATCAGAAAGCTGGTATCTGTACGTCTATAATATCACTTCATAAAATTTATCAAAAGCTTTATTATTCACACCAACAACGACTACTGTAATTATGTAATACCGACCTATGTATCTGTCATGTAATAAAGAAGTAGATAAAAAATGTGTTTGAGGATTATTGTCAGCTTACTGTGTAGTTTTGATAAGATAATTTAATAAATTAATTAAAATTAATTAGTATCTCAGGTACAAAAAACTAAATTACTGCTACACGACGTCTGAAATATATCTATATTGAAGAAAGTGTTTCTGACGTAGCTTTAAGACGCAATGTTCTAGTATATAGGGTGTTTCAGAAAGAATGGGACAGTACTTGGTCATATACACCTAGGTAGAAAGTCCTTCCTTTTCACTGTAGTCACAAGCACTATACATTGTTTTTGTGATCATGGCTACCTGATAATTGGCAGGACGTAACGACAACCCAAAACTTTGACCAGCATTTTAAGGCAAACGGTTGGTTTTACGCATATGAACTTAGAGTACCTTATCTTTGTGCTTTTGAATTGTTTTTTAAAAAATACCCTAACACTTTAAAATGTTCCACTAATAACAAAGTTAGAGCTAACACAAAATTTAAGCTGTAGGTTAAGTACCGCTTACGGTCAATTCTGGTGTATAAAAATGAGTCTGTCAATGTAGTATAGAACGATAAGCATGTGTACCAAATGTGAAACAAATATTTTTAGATTTGTGAAAATTAACATAAAAAGAAAAAATAAAGATTTAAACTTAACTAAGGACTAAACTTAAACTGAACACCTACAACAAGAGAAAACTCATCTCTTGATGTAGTTACAACAAAACGGTTATACAGCCACAGAAATTCAGAGAGCAATATCAGCAATGCGGAACAGTCCAAGACTAAGGAGAAACTAGCACCTACGGAAGGTTTAGCTTTTCGATCATACAGTAAAAGCACTACTGCTAAGATTGGGCATGTTCTTAGAAGGTACAGCTTAAAGACAGTCTTTAAGACTAATGAAACTCTGGGAAACGGTTTGAGATCCGCAAAGGATCATATTTCAAATTTTAAATCAGCCGGAATCTTCAACATGCCTTGCATTTGTGGCTCAAACTACATCGGACAAACTGGTCGTTCTATTGAGTTAAGATTGCGAGAGTACAAAGGTGATTGTAAACACAAACTCATCACAAAATCTGCGGTGGCTGAACATACTAGTTTAACTGGGCATAAGATGGACTTTGATAAAGCTCGGGTACTCGCCAGAGTACTTCATTACTTCCCTCGTATCATACGTGAAGCATTTGAAATTGAGAAACAACCTAACAGCATAAACAGGGAGGATGGTTTTAGACTCAGTAAAGCTTGGACTCCAGTAGTTTATCCTCTAAGGATTCCTAAGCATCATCGCACACACGATCACGCTCGTGGCAGCCAACCAGAACTCCGTCGTTCTGTCCGACTGGCTCAAAGAGGTTTAAATACCTCCGCTTCCCGGATTTGAGTTCAATGTTCTATTCACTCTGAAGATGCAGGTTGCAATGTTTTGCGAAATGTTAGTTTGTATGGGTTCACAAACAGCTAACAGACATAAGACGATTAAGTGTTATTGTAGTGTGGCAAACAAAATACATTAAGATCAAATCCTTGTCCGCCCCAAGATTTGAATAATCTAAGCACACGACCCTTTTTAGGCAGACAGGGCCTACGAACAAATATTTCTCAAATGCTTGTAAAAGCAGACAAGGTACAGGTCGGGCCTTACCTGATAATGCTGGGTGTTGTTCCCAAATGACGACGCGGTCTAAGCCGAAAGTAAATTGTAATATTGATAGATTTAATCGGTTTATTGAAACTCAAAGAATCAATGATCGAACGCTGTCCCATTTTTTCCGAAACACCCTATATAGTATGTTGAACGGCACTCGTAAGCAAGTTATTGGCATTCGAATGTTACTATTTATGTATATTATATAATACGAGTATATAAGTGAAAAAGTTATTGATAATTCGTAGAAACCGCTTTACAACGTGGAGGGGTAATCATGTTTCATGAGGTAACTTTCCCCATTCAACACCTTTGACCTAGCTACCTCAACAAAAAAATTTCAGATAGTAACTCCCACATTGTTATTTTTACTTGATTCCTTTCAGAAAAATAAAATGGTCTGAACTATCTCCAGATTTAATCCCATTGGACTTCTTTTTATGGGGTCACTTAAATTCTATTGTCGACAATCCTTAACTTCAGTTCATTGCGGTAAGGAACAGTTGAGGAGCGCCAAGGTCTACCGCCACAAACCAACTAAAATGTTCGAAGAGAATTTGAGATTAAACTTTAGTTTTGCCTGGATAATAATGAAAGTCGTTTCGAACATTTAAACTACTATTATTAAATTTGAATTAAAATAATTGGTTCTAAACCATTTGCGTTTTATTTTTTATTTTTCTGAAACAAATCAGAAGAAAAGGTACGCTACTATTGAGCAGCATTCCGTAGGAGCTTCTCTGCATATTGCAGAAACTGTTTTTAAGAGTTTTTCGATACATCTTCTACTTCCAGAGATATAACATATTTTTTTTGTCAAAATTTACACCCTGTATATGCACTTCCATTGTTTTTGCTCAAATGACCTAGAAATACCGTTGCCCTTCAAAAGTGACACATATTCACGGAAGAAAAATCAGATGATCTGGGCTTAATATAACCTTGCTGCCCTATCCAACGGCTTTCAAAAATTATCATTTACGGAAAACTTAATAAATTGTTTACTATTAGAACGATCATTTTCAACTAAAGATCGTTCTTTTGTGCAAGAAGTGTTCTAAATTTGTTATCAATGCTTTACCTATATCCCTTGAACAAATGCATGAAATCCTCTTTACACAATATTTATTGGTTTCGCTTAAACTTTTTATTTCAAACAAGATTTTTTTAAGAATGATTTCGGGTGTCAATCTTTTTATGCTTATTTGCATATAGTTAGAATACTAATCCACTAACTTATTTGGGAATTTTTTCTAAGGACCTCCAAACAAAGCTCACACTTTATGGTCACTCTGTTAGCCCTGATATTTCAAGAAGGCGGAGCAGGACTTTTGGGCGCAGCTGTTCCGGCTCGGTCGTTTTGGGGCCAGCCGATTCGGCATCGGAACATTTTAGGAGCCGTTTTCATTTTATTATTATTAAAAGCTTTTATTTAGCTTCAGTTGTTTGTTTGTATGTAGATTAGCGTCAAATCCCCAATTGGCAATCAACCTCTGGATACTCATGTAAGGTTGTACTTTTGCAGAACATTACTTTAATAAATAAAGCACATGTGGTCGTGTGTATGACGAAAAACGGGAAAATAATACCACCCTGTGACTAATCGGAAAATAGTATATTTCCTGGAAAGTTCTTACCATATGGAAAATTTATTTATTTTCAAACTAAACAAAAAAAATACTCTTTATAAAAAGTTCTGCTTTCTGAGGCAAACCTTCTATGAAGAGTGTATGTTTTGGTATATTTTAAAATAAATGAGTTTCCCATATGGCAAGAATTTGCCAGGATACACTGTATTCGATAAAAAAGTAAATAAGCAAAAAATATTTAGAGATGTGTTAGAAACATTGAGAGGTCACATACTGTTTTAGAGACCAAGTCTTCTTCTTTTTTAGGTCCTTCTCCTATCGGAGGTTGATGATCATAACAGCAACTCTTATTTTCGACAATGCCGTAAATAGTTCTACCGAGGAGCAGTTATATCAGTCTCGTAAGTTTTTCAACCAGGATGTTCTTCGTTTTCCTACGTTCCTTTTCCTTGCTATCTTTCCCTGTATAATTAACTGTAGCAGATGGATTTTCTTCCACGCATAATAATAATAATAAAAACAGTACCAGGCAACGGACCCGACATCACATTAATTGACAAAATAAAGAAAGCGGTTTACCTAATAGATGTAGCGATACCAAACACACATAACCTGCAATCCACACATGTGCAGAAACTTATCAAATATGTATACAGAGCTGGGTATCGAAATTAAACAGCAATGGAATATGGATAAGGCAGTAACAGTGCCAATTGTACTCTCAACAACAAGAGTCATACCTAAAGCGCTACACGAAAGCATTAAGGTATTGGAGCTTCCATCATTGTTGTGCATACAATTACAAAAGGCCGCAATATTAAATACCTGTCACATAGTAAGAAAGTTCTTGAATATTGTAGTGTAACCCTAACAATACAATTGTCGACCACATAGCTACTTGATGTAATATCCGTACTGTGTGGAAACCGGGTTGACCCCGTGCAAATAAATAAATAGAATAATAATAATAATAATAATAATAATACAAAGGCTTGAATGTTGACTATTTCTCGTTTCTTAAGGGTCCACGCCTCCATCCCGTAGAGAAGAACCGAAAAGATATAACACCTTACCAATCTGATTCGGACTTCTATATTTAGGTCCCTGTTATATAGAAGTGTTTCACTTGTATGAAAGCAGCCCTCGCCATTTCTGTCCGTATTCTTATTTGATCGTTATTCTTGTTTATTATTGTCCCCAAATATTTATATTTCCTTACTCTTTCAATGCCGGTATTGTTTATTGTTAAGTTTGCTACATCATTTTTAGTTTCGGATACGACCTTAAATTTTGTTTTGTTTAAGTTTACATGCAAAACGTGTGATTTGCTTATTGTATTTAGCCGTTCCATCATTCTAATTCTAATGTCAGCCTTTTGATTGCAGTATAAATTTTGAATGATTCGTAGATCATGTTCGTCAATCTGTGTGTTCTTAAGTATTTCTATTAGCCGTTGGTGTTGAACTTTGTCTAATGTCTTTTCATAATCTACTAGGCACATGTATACATCTATATTCATGTCTAGACATCTTTGTACGAGGGTCAAGCTACAATTATTGAGAATGGAAAGATTGATACAGGTTTTCAGAATTTTTATTTTAAATATGTTCAAAGTAATTGCCGTTCACAATAATACATTTGACCATTCTCTCCTTCCATAGTTTAAAAGCGTTCAGCCAGCTGTCTTTAGGAATACTATCAAAATAAGACTTAACAGCGATATCAATCTCTTCTTCTGACTGGAACCTTTTCCCTCGCAAATGTTGTTTGAGCTCAAAAAATAGCCAAAAGTCACACATTGCCAAATCTGGCGAGTAAGGAGGATGTTCTATAACTTTGATTTTGTTTTCAGCTAAATACTGAAGAGTTATAGCTGCTGTATGGCTCGATGCATTATCATGATGTAACATGATTCCCTTTCTTGGCACTTTATTGAACACAGTAGGCAAACATTTTTCAACATACCATTTAGCGGTAACTGTTTTCTGCTCTTCTAATTTAATTGCGGCCACCAGCCCCGTGCTTCTAAAAAATACTGCGTACATAACTTTCTTCATTGCTCGCTGTTTTTTCACCATCGTAAGGGTTTCCTCATCTTCATGTATCCATATTCGGCTTTCTTGGCGAGTGGGAACATCAATAAATGGTATGTAGGTTTCATCACCAGTAACAATTTTACTAATAATTTGATGACCTCCAGCATTCAACATATCTAAAGTTTGTTGGCAAATTCTAACACGTTCTGCTTTTTGTATGTCTGTCAGATGATGGGGTACAAACCGACTTACAACCTTTTTCAAATGTAAATGTTCGTGCAATATTGATCTCACTTGCGAGGATCCAATCTTCAGTTTGGA